>CANYBF010526527.1:0-20890 GCA_948192965.1 Dalechampia spathulata
AATGAGTAAAAACCAACTTACCCGAAAGGGTAAGCCTCATACCCTAGCCAAACTAAAGATACCCGAATGGGTATGAGGCTCAAAGAATGAAAAAAACACTAAAAGCAACCCTAAATCGAATCCTGAACTGCACCAAGATGAATCAAGATGCCCATGAGGGCAAAACGACAAAGAGATAGGCTTGACTCATCCCAATCAATCCGACCGATCCAAAATTAGGGTGCGACAAATGCGGGATCTCATATTAACATATGAGATTCTTCTCTACAAAGTTGAAAACTTACTTTGCCCTCAGTTTACTATAAGATTCTGCCTCCACCTATTTAAAGAAGTAGTCAACAGCCACCAGTATGTACTGATGCCCATTATAGGCATTAGGATGAATCTTCCTCATGATCTTAATTCTCTAAGATGGGAAAGGTCATGGTGTTATCAAATTCTACAATTTGATTAGTGGGATGTGACTCAAATCTTCATGATTCTAACATTCATGACATCTTCATGTAAAACTTCTTCTTCTTCTTCTATATTCATTGTTATCTCAGTTCTAGTTCAATTGATTGAGATTTTTAGTAAAAGTTACTAAATTTTCTAAGTGTATGTATAGTTTAAAGACCTCATTGTTTAGGGATTGAAAAGATTTTGTTACAACTCTTTTGTAAAACAAGAAAGAAATAGAAAGAAATTAAAGTGTTACTCTTATTCTCTATATTATGATCTTATATATTAGAATTGTGTATAGATGATTGTATATATCTAATTTTTACATATTTTAAATAAAATTTTATTTTATTCCACTGCTAATTCACTCTATTAAATCTAACATGGTATGAGAGCAAGAGTTGTTATGCAATCATTCATGAAAAATGTTTGAAAATTCTGATTTTTCTACATGTGTTAGACTTGGATTTTTTTTGCATATTGGAGGCTTTATTGTGCGAACATTTTTATGAAATTTTTATCATTTATTCTTGATTATCTTACCTTTATCTATATCAAAAATAATAATGCATGGTTATATAGAGAACTTTTTCTAGAAAATTCATGAAAGTGTACATATATGTGTTGTGCTTTACTAAATTGTTCATGTATATTGTTCTTGCTAGATCTATATGTTTTTTGTATATTTAATTATTAAACATCATAAGGAATGTATAGTAAATACGTCAATATGAATCTAGAAAAATATAATTAGATTTTTATATAAATTAGATCTAATTGAAATTTCAATTCATATGCACATAAGATGTTTACATGAAAGTTCAATTTAGCTTTTTTATTTTTAAAGAATTTAAATTTACCAATTTGATTGATGAATTTGATTTTTATGAATTAGAATCATTGAAATTTTGATCCAAAAATTTTTATACTTTTTTGAAGTCATTTGTTATTTTATTTAAAATTATATTTTGATCTTACTCACATGCACATGAAAACTATTTTTTTATTTATTTGTATAATTGGTAATAAATTTGATTTATTGTAATATATTGATATTTAAATATGTTTAAATGATTAATATATTGTTGGTTGAATATTTATTTAATGATATTAAATAATTCATTCATGAGAAATCAATACAAATAAATGTTTTAGTCAAAATGGTAATTCCAAATTAATTATCCTTAATTAAATGAGATTTGATAAAAAGGATGTTTAATATATATTTGTAATTAATTTGATTGGAGTTATGAATATGTAAAGTGATTTAATTTGGAATTTTTTAAAATTAGTCAACTTAAAAGCATTTTACAAATTCCATATAACATGCAATATCCAAGCAAGTCCATCATGGAAGAATTAAGCAAAGCATTTGTTTAAAGCAAAACTTAATCAATTCCAATATAAATATCATATTATCTCAATCACATTATGAATATTTAAATGTATGGTTGAATGATATGCATGATATGCATGATGGTGGTTATGGACTTAGAACAATATGGAATGAGTATATGCATCAATTTTCTTTCCTTTTGGTAAATAGGACCTGTGTGTCTTGCCTTATCTCCAATTCTAATGTAATTTCTCTTCTTAACCACTCCCCCCAAATGTAACTTAGGGGTTTTTAATTATAAAATATGTAATTAGATTACATATAATATATAAAGAAGGAGCAATTAGATCATGCATGAGTACATAAATTACACTACATCCACCATGTATGATAAAACCACTTAAAAGTAAATATTAAATCTATATGCCTTATATTTAATTAATTAAAAGAGAGTGCTCTATTTCATGTATGGTGTTGAGCTTACTCAATCTTACATGATATAAAACACATGTTACATTTTTAAATGGGTGAGATTTAAATAGGGTTATTCATTTGTTAAGCATACTCAAGGTGAATAATTCTATAGGCAAGATTAAGGAAATATGTAATGAGATTATGTATGTATCAAGAGTTGATAACGTCATGAAAAATAGTTATATAAAGATATAATTAACATGATATATTCACCTTTAATATTAAAAGATAATTTTTTAGGCATACTCATGGTTAACTTTTATTGATTATCAGGTACTAATCCACTAAAGAAAGTGAAGCATGACTTTCCTAGATTAATAGTTAAGGGCTATTAGTTCAAAATAAAATAGTAAGAGATATAAAATATTAATTAAAGACCTGATTATGTTTTTAAACATAATTCTATAAAATATAACATATTTATTTTTATTTCAGATTTAAGATGACAATAAAAGTTGATTTCTACAGTATACTCAGAAATAAACTAAATGACTCAATCATATAGACTAGATTTGCCAGATAAAAATTATTCTTAGAGGTGAAATAATAGGTTATGTTTTGGATAATGATTTTCCACCTAACCTTACAATAGTCTCTTGTAAAGAGGAAGTTTGTACTTATAATAAGAATAATGATGATAATGAAGTTGCTTGCATTATCATATAAGTTGCTATGGAGATTGATCTCCAAAAACAATATGAGCTTATGGATGCTTATAATATGGAACTTCATTTAAGGTAGCTATTGAAAAAAAAGGCTCAATTTAAGAGGTTAGGTCTCTCAATGACACTGTTTAAGTGTCGGATGGTTGAGGGTACATTCTCAGTTCAACATAGACTAAAGATGTAATGATATATCAAAAGGTTTGAATCCCTAGGCTTTAGTATAGATAATGAACTCTTCATAAATCTCATTTTGCATTCCCTACATGATAATTATTCATATTTTGTACTTGACTATCAAATAAACAAAGGAGAAACTACCATTCCTGAGCTTATGAACTTAATGAAGCTTATTAAGGAAGCTTATAAGAAGAGTTCTAAATTTGTAATGGTAGTAAGCCCCTTTAAACCCAAAAAGGACAACAATAATGAGAAAGGTGAAAAATAATTAAAGTTAAAGGATCGAATTATAAAAAAAGAAAGTTGTTAAGAAACCCCCTAAGAGAAAATGCTTCCACTATCATGTTGATGGCCACTGGAAGAGAAACTGCAAGAAATACTAGCTATATTAAAGAAGGATGGTCCCTCTTCATCAAGTATATATGTTATTGAGGTTAATACTAGTAATGTATCTAATAATAAGAGTTGGGTATTAGACATTGGCTCTACATCTCACTTATATTCTAATGCATAGGGGCTAACCATGTCACACCTGTGACCCAGTATGACATGCCTCCCGTAGTGTAATTACCAATTTCTTCTAACAGAAAATCAATAATTACCCTATAAGGGATGCTTATCATTAATTCCTTAACCAATTCATAGCAATTATATCATGCATGCATATCATACGCAATGAATCAAACTTCAACTTATCATCATAATTCATTTAAACATGCACTATCTTAATTCTACCATTTTGACACCAATAAAACATTATTAATTTTGATACCAAGTAAAACATGTCATATATATAGTAGAAACATGTAATCGGAGTATAGGTGCAATGTCACTAATATCTTTACTACCATAGTAAAAATAAAAGTGGTAAGTTGTATGAGCCATGGAATAAGAGCCTGTCTGGTAGTCCAAGACCTCTACTAATGAACTGACTCAGGTTTCCTGCTGTCACCCCAAATTCCCATGATCTCTCGTGTCGCTAGTGCTTACATTAATCAATTGATAAATGTTGAGTATAAAACTTAGTGGTGCTAGTAAAAAAATTAACATGTAATACTCATATTACAACACAGAGTATTTAATTCCATATAACTTTTCACTGGGATTCAAAACTCATTCAGATTAATTTCCATATAATATCTTCTCTACAAAGCAAAACTCATTCAGATTAATTTCCATATAACATCTTCTTTACAAAGCAAAACTCATTTAGATACCATTATAGGTATAACTCAATCAAAACATCAAATACAAAGCAATTCACATTATATTCACATTATATTCTCAACATTTATTCCCATTCATTCACATAGCATCTTTCAACATTCAATTGCTATTTCCTGTGAAATCATTCCATCAATGTATATATATATGAATGTGATGGAATATGCCTTTTTCTTTCAGAATGCAACATGATGTGCATTCCCCTCTATTTTTCTTGTATCATCATCATTATCATGAATGCCCAACATGCTCATTTCTATACACATTGTATTGGCCTTATACCGCTATCTTTTTGGTATATTTTTCTTCGGTACCACTATTTTCGTATCATCGTGTTCCATTATCTTTTAGGAAATACATTATTTTCTCCTTCTATTTTTATTAAGCTCCTCTTTCCTTATCGTTCACTCATTTTCCTCTTTCCTTATCTCTCCAACATTTATATGGCTCAATACTTGTACCACTATTTTTTCGGTACTCATTTCATGTTCTGCTATCTTTTCGGTAACACATCATCATTTCCTCATGTCGCTCATTTTTCTCCTCCCTTATTGCTCCAACCAATGCATGTCATGTTAAATGCAATAGTGAATATGACATGCCATATGAATTATTATTTATGCAATCATAATAAAATATTTTGCTATTGCACAGAATCTCATAATCATGTCCTTTCTTGTTAAAGGACTTAATTCAAACCATAATCACATATTAATATTAAGGTAAACATTTTAGCTTACCCGTTGCTTCATTTTAAATGAATCTACCTATTAATAGCACAAACTAGCACAAACTTGCCATCGCTTTTCCTTTGTTTATGTCAATTAGAGGAATAGATTCACTATTCATATTTTTATTTAATCATAATACAAACACACCTTCAATATTCCAATCAATCATAAATATAGATTACACGTAAACCATTTTACTTTTCATATCATTTTGGCATTCACATAATCATTGCATAAGGATAAATTATCCAATCATTTAATACTATAATATATATATATATATATTACTCAAAGAAGATCATATAAACATATAATTAATATTTTTTACCATTTAGTTATTAAGATGGTTTATTAACAAATAAATTAGAATATCATCATAAAATCATGTTACTTAGCCATAAAATAGTCTGTCTTTCTTACCATTTTTCAATAAGTAAATGAATTTTTAAAATTTAGATCTCTATACCAATAAAAAGTAAACTTAAAGATATTTTAATTCATATATTATAAGCCCAAAAATTCATTCATTAAGGCATGTAAATAATTCATGCAAACTAACTATTTTAACTAGTAATTATAAATTACCACATGAATAGTTTTATCTTTTGACCCCATTTTCACTAATCAAATGAATTCCAATTGATGCAAAATTAGCACCATAGCAAAGTAGACTTTCATAGCTTTCCAACGATATACGCTTAATAACTCATTTGTTAAGGTCTTCAAATTAAGATTACCGCAAGCCTTAAATCTTTCCCATTTCATGCAAAAATAGCTTAGGCGTGAATTTCAAATTTTTATTTTACTTACCTAATTTCCACCGATTATATCCTTGTTGATTTATATTACCTCTTATATGTTTTGATCAACATTTTAATAGTAGTTTTAAGCCATTAAACTCAACCATAAACAACCATAATAAAAGATTTAAATAACTTTATTTACATTACTTAAAACATGCATGCAATACCTTCATCTTACTTACATTTCCATTAAGCAACTTACTAAAACCATATGCCATCCTTCTACATTCCTTACCATCCATAAAACACACATGCATGAGTGGCAAAATAGAATATACATGTGAGGTTTAGTCCCTCATAACATACATGTCTATGCCACTAACTATACACATATTACACAAGCATAGTACTATAGATATAGCATTAAAGTTATCAAACATATTTTACACTAACCACACATTACAATAGGATTCATAGGATACACACACATGAATCATAATTAAAATCATCTTGACCCACCTTCAATAAACCCAAACTAAACAAAAATACAAGCTCTTTCCTTGACAGCAACTATTCTTGCCTAAGACTCCCACCACAAGTACACAATGCATGATCCAAACAAAATACACACATTGATCACCCTTCCATATGCCTCGCTAGCTTCCAAAAGGACATGTAATAAGAAATTAAGCAATCGAGAATAGTTTTGGTGTGGTTATGATGAAGGACAAAAAGAAAGAGTGGAGAGGAAGGAGAAACCAAAATGGAAGAAAGGAAAAATGGGTTGTGTTACTAAGTCTCAAGTATATATATAACTAAGCATTAATTCTGTGTGTTAAGCCTCATTTAAACATGCAATACACCCTTCCCATAAGCCTTAATAAATTGACACCTCACTCTCCCATAATTACAACTCATTTTTGGTAATCATTGCATTTAATCATGAGGATGATTAAGCATCTTTACCATGCACACACCTACACTAAATCATGCCTTTCATGCTTATACGCAAGGAACAAATGTAGAACCATATATTTATATGTATATGCCATGTATTAATTAATATTATTTAATTTATTTATATTTTAAGCATATAAATTATTTAATAAAAATTTATAATCACATAATTAACAAATATATAAATGTCAGTGTCTTATCTTATAAAATAGGGTTTTATTATTACCATTAATGAGAAATGATGTTCATTATTTGAAGATAGTATTTATTATTATTCTATAAGCATTGTTAATGGTATATATATTTCAGATAATACTAGCCTTATATATAGCATACAAACTAAAAAATTAAAAAGTGATAATCTTTTTAATCCAATTTATCCTTAGCATTACTGTCTTGGCCATATGAATAATAATTGCATGTCTAAATTACACAAGCTTGGTAATTTGGGATCATTTGATTATGAATCGATTGAAACATGTGAATCTTGTTTACTTGTTAAGATGATAAAATTACCTTTTAAGGGAAAAGGTGAAAGAGATAAGGAGACATTAGAGCTTATACATTCAAATGTATACAATCTTAGGTTTACTCATGCTAAGGGTGGATATCAATACTTCATTACATTCATTGATGATAATTCTAGATTTGGATAAGTTCAAAGAATTTAAAACTGAAGTTAAGAAACAAGTTGGAAAAAGTATTAAAACTCTTTGATCAGATTAAGGAGGTGAATACTTGAGTCAAGTTTTTTAGGATTATCTAAAAGATAATAGGATATTGTCTCAATGTATTCCTCCTTACATACCATAAAATAATGGTGTCTCTAAAAGGAGAAAAAAGACTTTGTTAAACATGGTCAGGTCCATGATGAGTCTTGTAGATTTACTTAAATCATTATGGAGTTATGCACTTAAAACTGTTGTTCATGTATTGAACAAGGTTCCAACTAAATTGGTTGAAGTTACTCTTTATGAGATATAATTTAAGAAGAAACATGTACTTTCTTATATAAAAGTATGGGGTTGTAGTGCTTATATGAAGAGGATAATGTCAAACAAGCTTGAGCCTAAATCTAATAAATATTATTTTATAGGATATCTAAGGGAGACTATAGAATAATATTTTTATCATCCTTTGGATCAAAAGGTTTTTATTTTAAAGCATGTTATCTTTCTAGAGAAATAATTTCTTCTAAAAAAATAAGTGGGAGCAATATTAAACTTAATGAAGTTCAACCACCATAAGATGATGATTCACAACTGATAGATCCTGATATTATTCTTCATAATGATGATAATAAAACAACAGAAATTATTGAAATACAAGTTGTAAGGCACTTAACTAGAATAAAAAATGCATCTATGAGGTATGGATTTCTTATTCATGAAATAAGAGAAGTCTTATTAATTGAGAATGATGCACCTATTGACTATCAAGATGCTCTAAAAATTTTAGAGTATAATTATGGTTAAAAGCCATGAAGTCATAAATGGATCCATATATGAAAACCAAGTATAGACTTTGGTTGAATGGATTAAACCCATTAGGTGTAAATAGATCTTCAAAAAGAAGACTGACATGTATAATGTAGTTGCCTATAAGGAATAGTTGGTTGCAAAAGGATACCATCAAAAATAAGGTATTAATTATAACAAAACATTTTCACCTGTAGCCATGCTAAATTTCATTAGAATATTACTAGTTATTATTGCTCATTATGATTATGAGATTTGGCAAATGAATTTGAAAATAACCTTTATAAATGGAAATATGCTTGAAAAAGTGTACATGACATAATCTAATGATAGTAATAAGGTATGCAAGCTTTAAAGATTCATTTATGGATTGGAGCAAGCATCCAAAAGCTGAAACATTTATTTTGATGAAACAATCAAAGAATTTGATTTCATTCAAAATCAAGATAAGCCTTATGTTTATAAGAAGGTTAGTGGGAGTGTAATTGCTTTCCTTATGTTCTATGTACATGACATATTACTCATGGAAAATGATAACTCATTTTTGCAAAATATGAAGGTTTGGCTATCTAAACAATTCTCCATGAAAGATCTAGGAGAAGCTACTTATATCTTATGTATAAGTGTAATACCCCATATTTTTATATGATAAAATAATATAGTATATATTGAAATTATATGTATATATGAGAATTTAGATGAAATAAATTATAGGTAAATATGTAAAATTATTTAAATGATATAAATTATTTATGAATTTATAAATGTTAGTATCATTTATAAAGTATAATTTTTAATTATAAATTATTTAGGTTGGATTAATAATATTAGGTTTAAATTGATTTAATTATAATGAATACTAAATATTATATACATTAATAATTATTTATTTATTTAATTATCTAATTATTTAATTAATAATTAATTTAATATAATTAATATAATGTGCATATATGTTGAGAGGAAAAAGACATTTTGGCTACATTACATGAAGAAAAATAAAGAAAATTGGAAAGAGATTGACGAGGAGAAATTTAATCTAGAGATTTTATATGAATTGAATTTGAGAAGTTATCGTAAAAGAAAGGAAAAGGTATACCAATATGTTTATTATATTTAATTATAGATGATTTAGTATTTTAAGGTGTAATTATTGATTAAGGATTGAGTTTTGACATTGATAATTGATAATTGATGAGTTTATATATTTTGCGATATGATTTGATCTTGTAAATGTCATGCATAAGTTAGGTGTTTAATGATTTTAAAGAAGTTATTTAAAGGGTATATTTTGAGGATTAAATTAATGGCGTATTAAATTATATATCTATGGGATGTAAAGTAAATATTAGGTCATTAGGCTCAATTTTTTCAATAAATTATTTAATGTTGAAGTTGGAGCAGATTTTATGATGAATTTATAAAATTCATAACTCAAATTGTAGCATGATCGTATGGTGAATTTTTAATATGTTTTGGGTTAGTCAGTCTAGTTTTCATGATAAAAATTTGAAGACGATCCAACATTCAAATCTTGAGTTATAAATTATTTTTTAGAAACTATTTTTGATAGATTGCATTATGGCTATTCAAGAATTTAAGTTTGAGACTTTATTATATGATCCTAAAAGAATATAATATTTGGTAGAATATAAGTAGCTACTATGAGTTCAATATAAGATGTTATTTGAATTTTTATTTTCTTATGTTTATGGTGAATTATATAAAATATATAGATTAATTTATATGGATTATAACTCTGAATTCATATTAGTTTTTTCTAAGAAATCATACAATGATTCATGTAATAGGTTTTGATAGAATGTATTTAATTGGATAATTTAAGCTTAACAAATGAGTCATTTTAATTGTATTGGAATCCAGTAGTGAGTTGGATTAAATAATAATAAATGTTAATTAGAAATTAGTTAAGGAAAATTAAATATTTTATAGAAATATAATATTATATAGTTGTTAGTAAGTATGTATTATTGCAAATGTATGAATGAGAATTATGTTTATGTCATTATAGGTGTTAGTTTAGGAGGTATCAAAGGAGTCTCTAGTCCATGATTTTTAGATATTTATGCTTGCATACAAGTGAGGGATTATACATGTATATTCTAATTAAATTAAATATATGGTATTTAATAATATGTTTGTATATATGATGCTTGCCTAAACGTCGGGGAACAACTGATTTCTTATTTACTTTATGTACCTTACATGATCACCTTATGTTGAATGTTATGTTGAATGTGTGTTGATACTTGTTGATTGTGTTCAAAACTTATGTTATGAATGTGGTGATGGATGTTGTGTTGTGATGAGAATGTTTATATTGGAAATTTGTATTATGAATGTGGTTAAAAACTTAGTTTAATGATATGTTTGGATTTTTATTTTACCATCATATGTTATAAGATTACAAGATATATGGTTACAAGTTTACAAGGTACCCTATTACAAGATTTTCTTATTATAGATTTCCCTATAACAAGATTACAAGATTTTCTTATTATAGATTTCCCTATTACAAGATTATTAGGTATAATATATAATAATTATTATTACATGATACATATACATATGTTTAAGTACTCTTTAGATTATATGACTTGTATTATTGCTGTCATTTACTTGGATGTGGTGAATTGGGTTACACATGATATTTGAAATTATGATTTGGTATGAAGGTAGTGTATGTGGTTATATAATCATTTTACTATTATTTATGGTTGTTGTTTTATATATAAATTTATTTATTTACTTGTTTAATTATTTTATTTGGTTATTTGGATGTATTTTATATGTTATATAAATATAAATATATTTTTATGTCTATTATAAATACAATTAATTAAATTAAATTAATGGTAATTTAGTTCTCTGCCTCATATAATTTTTCATTGAACATATGAAAGCTTATCTCCTACAATTTCAAGTTTTGCAGGTTATAAGCTAGTTTTACACGAGAGTTTTATACTATTTCTTATTATCAAGCTTCAAATTTTAGACTTATTCATTGGATTTTCATAAGTCAAGTTTTATATGTTAGATTATGTTGTAATTTAATTAATCTTTATGTTATTGGAGGTTGATAGCATATTTATTAGTCCTTTATACTATCTTATTGTATTCTTTTTGAAGGAGTTTTATTGAGATGTGACAAGTATTACAATATTGGAGATTATATTGTGTTTAAGAATCTTGCATATTATAAGAGGCTTGTGAGATTAAGATAGCTTATCTCATGTCAATCATGACCCTAATTTTGATCATGATAATAAGGATCTATAGAGATAGATCTAGAAGGCTAATAGGTCTTTTATAGTCTACATACATAAATAAAGTGTTAAAGAGGTTTAACATGGATCTCTCTAAAAAGGGTTTTATTCCCATGGTGTGTGGGAAATGTCACATCCGTTGTTATACGTATACTCTTATATAACTATATGCTTATAATTTATTATGTTTGCATTAATTTAGGCATATTAAATATCTATAGTACTAGATGGATTAGGAGTTTTGCTACTTGTAGCTAGCAATGAACTTACTATATAAGGATTTATTTGAGGTTGTATATGAGTCTAGCTTGTGCATGATTAAATTGCTATCAACTGGAATTAAACTTTAGCCTTCCAAATGATATAAATTTAATATTTAAATTATTTTATTATATTTATAGATGTTTATATCATTGGTATCATACAAAGAATAAAATAGAATATAGTTAAAATTGATAAAGAAATTGTTTATGAATAATCGACTAAATGTACTATCATATCGATTTTTAATTATGATAAAAAATATATATGTTTAGTATCTTTTGAAGCAGTAAAGATTGATGCTATTTAACTTATATATTTCTTTAAGTAAATGAAATTATTAGCTTTCGTGGTGCTACTAGTTTATTATTCATTTATTAACATTTATTTATTTATAGACATTAAAAAAGGTTCAGTTGATGGTTTAAATTAAATTACACATATCTTAAAATAGTTTCAGTATAGAATGCACAATGCTGAAGTATGTGTCATGATCATTAATTTATCTATTCATAGGGATTAGAAAAATATTTACATTGATATTGTTATGTTCAATATCTGTGTTTGTTTAGGTATATCTAAATAGTTGTTTTTTGTTAAGCCAATTAAGTGATACACATACGTATTGAGATTCAGTTATAGTGCCAATTGACGGCTAATCAAATATACCTATGAACTAATGTCAATTAATGATTTAGTGAGTAATGAATAACTATGCATTATTATTATGGTTTATATAACATTAGTAAATTTATAAGACCATGTATATACACATAAGAATTACATATTTAATGGAATTAAGAATAACTTGGGAATATTTAATATAGAAAGAGTACATGAGTTTAGTTTGTAATCAATGAAAATTAGTAAATAAAAATAAAATTAATGAAAATGATGCTAATTTAGTTACCTGAAAGATAAGTGTTGGTGGTCGGCTGTCAGGGATATTTGAGGGATAATGAGACAAGGTTTGCCACAGAAGGAGTATGAGGCGGTGCCAAAATGAACATGCATATATAAATTGAGTTGCTTATGTAGTTGGAGGCAGTTAAAAAACAGAAGAAAAGGAAAACACTTATCAAGCATGGTTGAAGCAGAGGATTAGGCAGATAGATTGAAGGGAAACTTGAATCTGATAGAAGAAAGAAGGTATGTGTGGTTATGTTCTTTTGATACTTTAAACCTTGAGTCATTAAAATAGGAAGATGATATGGCAGATGTTAGATTGATTAAAATGGCCCCTTGCATGCGTGTGTTGGATAGAGTAGATAATTTGGTATCATTATGCAATTTTCTCTGTCATAACTTATTAGTAATTTTAGCATTTTGGGTACTGATGACTTGAATGAACTTGTGTATGAAAGATAATTCAAATGGAAAGAACTTTCTAATAAAGCAAGGTGAGTTGTAATGTTTAAAAAGCAAGTAAAACTGAATTTGTAGGATATCTTGTATTGAAATCGAACTGGCTGAGTGTTAAGAGATATGTGTAGTAAGTCATGCATGCAAATGGTATCCTTTATATAAAGAAGAAGAGCGAGAAAGTGGAAAGGAGGGATTAGTATTCTTGAATTTTAAAGAAAACTTCATCCAATAGTTGAAGTAATCAATTGATTCCTTGATATAGATATGACAGATGCAAGTGCGTGCCTAACTTAGAGTTTTTCTAAAATTAAAGAAGTTAATAATTGAATGCATAATTAGTCAACAAATTTAATTTAAAAAATAAATATGAGGAGATAGTGGACAAGAAACGCATGTACTTTAATAATAATAATGTAAGATGTTCTTGTTTCTAACCTGGTCAAACAGAGTGCATAACTGTTAAAGTGAATTTTAGAAAGAAAAGAATGAATAAAAATGTTACAATGCATGAATCAATAAAGTAGAGTTGAGTTAACTAAGAACTTAACTGAATTTAAGGACTGCCGTATAAGCTGAACTAGTAATATGGCAACTAATTGTTCATGCTTGTTAAACAACCCAGTTCATGAATTGAGTCCTGCATCCTCCTTGAGTTAATGAGTATACGTCAAACATTAGTTAGGGATATATTGGTTATAACTTAAATAGTGTATAAAATAGGTTATTGACAAAGAATTAGCTTCGGTTGCAAATACATATTGAGCTGAGATTTTTAATTAATGAGTACTCCTAGTGAAGATCATATACATGTGTCTAGCCTAATCTAATAGTGGTTACTTCAACTAAATGAGTTGAACAAGTACAAACATATGTATACAGTAGTGGTGAGTTAATTTAAGACTAAAGAGAGAGAGAGAGTTAGTCTCTCACTAGAATCTTGGAAAGGTGATACGAAGGTAAGCTAAATGACGGGTGTAATTCTGGAAATATATAGTCCTAGATATCGTACTAATACTTGTGCATTAATATAAGAATTTTTATGGTAGAATTTAGATTCATTTAATAGCAATCTTAGCCTGAAAACTTATGGCAGAATTGAGATGATGTCATATGTGTGCTAATACTTAGAATCCATAAGGAATATATATATTAAGTAGCTAGCTGTCAAAATAAGAGTTGAAGCATGCACCAACTTGGTTCTAGAATAGATCGTAGCTCATAGTAAAATCCTTGATAATTGAAATGGTACTGAGATAGAAACTTAAAAGAATAAACACAGCTTTTAGTACATATACAGTTGGTTTAATCTTAAGTTTACAGACGCATAGATATATATATATTTGATTACCAACGTGCATGCCATTGATTGGAATCCGTTATCTAACTGCCTACAAAAAGGGATTAGACGGGTATCTTGAGGTTAATAACATTCCTGATCATTACTGGAATCAGCAACCATATCAATGAGACCACACAGATGTCTACATGCATGTTAAGCTTGTCCCAATTTACTATCTTTGGTCAAAACCACTAAATGCAGAACCTGTAGGTTATGCGTGTACGGTAAGTAGATTGCCACTGAAGTTGACTTAAGCAGCTCCTTAATTAATGAAAGTTAGACTTGGCCAGCTACTATGGTGGAAGGAGTACGTAAGTCAAGTGAGTGCATGAAAGAAATAGGAAAGAGTGGACGTGTGTGCGTTGCCTATGGACTTTCACTGTACCAGCCGTAAGCTGTTGTAACCTAACAAAAAACCAGTCATTGTAGGACTCTATCTGACTGCATGATTGTATGTATAATAAGCTAAATAATACGTCCTTAGTGAACTATTGTCATAAAAATATGATGCCTTCGAGGGATACTTGAACAATGTTTTGGTTTGTCAAACAATTTAAAGAGGAGCTAGAAGTTTTACTCAAGGCCTAAACATTAGGAACGTTGGAAAGGCCGAGATTTGAAAAAAATAATAATAATAATAATAATAAGAAAATGAACATCGTGCCTAAGAATGCTGAAATTATTGCTGGTAACTTCTTACACAATTGTAGGAAATAAAAGACCTATGTGGGAAAAACCTCCCCTTTTATATCCTAAGATTTAATATATATAAATACATATATACACAACTCTGATTATTGGAAGCTGAATTGTAAAACCCACGAACTAAGCTACTAAAGGAGAACATTATTCATGTTTAGAAACTAAGTGCGAGTACTAGATAAGTTAATTGAATATGCTAATCTTTGAAGAAAGAAATTATTGTTATATCCTGATGTACAATACAATTGTATTAGAATCAAATCCTTAAGCTTCCAAATACCAATATATGTATGCTTACATAACGAAATCATATATAATATTGCTAGTTTCATTCCTTATTACAAGCATTAACTATAATACAAATTTATAAAGATTCATTACAACATAACCACTATATATCTAATATGTATGTATGTATGTATGTATGTATGTATGTATGTATGTATGTATGTATGTATGTATGTATGTATGTATGTATGTATGTATATAATAAAATGAAATCATTTTTAATTAATTATTAAGGATTGAATGTTTATTTAAAGGCGAATATATATGTGTACATTTGTGTTTAATAAATGTGTGATTAATTATAACGCATAAGTTTAAAAGGGCTTCTGATTTCGCCAGAATTATGAATGAATATGCATTAGCCATTTAAGGTAATCGATGTTAGTGAAATCATGGTAGGATTTAATATGTTGAATGACTTGATATTAAATAACTAGCATATATTATATATGTTCATGTGCACAATTAACGTAAATATGTAGATTATTTGGTCTAAATATTAAGAAAATTATGTTTAACAAGTGAAATGAATAAACAAATCACTACTTGTATCTCACATATAGACTAAGGTAAAGCGAAAGTAGGTTTGTACCTATTAATATTATTACTATTATCATCATTATTTTATTCTGTAAAAATAAAATTCCTAAACATATTATATGAGCTATGGAAAATAGTGGTTTGACATAAACTATACATCCATTACATTTTTATTTTAGAAATATAAATATTATCAGTTAAATTCATATTTACATCAATGAATGCCTTTCTGGATAATGATTATTTATTTGCTCGATTGAAACTACTGTTGATTTATATATATTTAGAAATTAATAGGGAATGGCATGGACTACGTCTATTATTGTTATGTATAAATAAGATTTTTAAACCTATTATACTAATTATGAAATAATAATTCGATATATTTCATACATTGATTATATTTTAAAAATGTAAATAGTAATGATTACGTTTATGCTTATTAATCAATAATAATAAATAAATTTATCACATAAATTATATTATTTGCATAATAAGAATCTGATGATGGTTCATTATATACAATAGAATTACTATATGTAATTATTGAGATTAACAAGCAACGAATAACCTGTTTAAAAGCAATAATTCTATTATAAATTTTAAATAAAGCAGATTATAAACAACTAATATGTGTTGGATGATATGATTATATGGATAAAGGACTATTGGTATGATGATTATTTATTTGTTCATCTGAAGTTATTGTCGCTTATTTATACACATGTTCAAAAATTAATGTTAAATATGTAGAATATGTTTATGCCTAATGATAATTTTGTCATAAATGAATTTGCAAGTAAGATCAAAAGCTTGACGATTCAAGCTTTGGAATATAAAATAATATGCACATTTGATTTTTACTCTTTGATGATGATTGTATGATATTTGGATACTTTGAATGGTTATAGATTTACAAGTATGCCTTTGCTATTAATTCAAGCTCTATAATGCAAAAGTGTTACGAATATTTAATTATTTTTCATCGATGTTGGATTTGCGATGCATTGATATTTTTTGAGATGTTATTTATAGTTGTGCCATCATTGTTTAATTGCATACGCATTACAGTCATCCATCATATATCATTGGTATGATATTTTGGAGGAATAAGAGAGGTGCATTTATATAAGGTGGTACAAGAGAGACACTAGTATATTTATATATGAAATTATACAAAGATAAAGAATATAGACATAATGGGCAAAAAATAAATCATTGAAAATATGTTCAGTGCAAATTGTACACAATCAGAGATAAAGATTACTGTGATCATTAAGATATGATGAATTTAAAGAAAATGTGAATTCACAGAGAAATGATGAAATGACATAGAAGAGAGGAATGCAATATACAATTGTATTCATTATCATATAGCATATCATTTTTACATGGGAAGAGGAATGCAACTTTAAATTTGCATTTGTTATTGTCAAGCAAGTTATCGCTATTATTGATTGATAGAATGAAATTATGATTGATGTATGAAGAAATTGATTGAGTATACAGATTTGACAGCAAAAATTTATTATTTAATATTATAACTAACCAATATTGGTGGATGGTTTTATTACTATTATTGTATTGATTATGTTACATCCGCATTCATAGCATCTTCATGGGTATGAATAATATGCATGAGTTAAGAAGCATGAACTAATGATGCATGAAATGTATGAATGAGTTATGATTGGTGAATGCTATGAAATTCCTTATATGCTAATGAATATGTTATAAATGAAAGTAATTCTATATGATATGGAATTCAAAGAGAAAAGTAATGGAAAGAGGTGAAGAAATAATTAAAGTGATGAAAATGAAGTATTCATGCCTTAGAAAAGGATTCATAAGTGGAATATGCTGTTTTGATATATTAGATATGTACTTTAATGAAAATGCATAAGTTAAAATGGGTAAATAAAAGTGTTAGTGAAGTTAGAATTAAAAATAAGTTAAGGTGCATTTAGGGGTATAAATGTAATTTCACTAAAAGAGAAGGGTATTTTTGGAAACTAGAATTATGCATGTATGATAAGTGATGTGTGTTATGCATGTCATGAAGTGTATGACATAGAAATAAAAAGGAAAATATCATTAATATAAAAAAGGGATAATTTAAGGAAGGAACCAATTAGAAGGTGATACTTGTCACATTCTTATTGGACCTTCCTTGATCATTATTAAAATTAATTAAATAAAAAAAGGGAATTAAGGGAGGAAGAGTCAATTTTGATGTCCATAAACCTCCATCTTTCCATTCCTTCATTTTCTTCTCTTCTTCATTTTCAACTTAAAGATTAACACTTTCCAAGGTAAAATTTTATGTAGAATTTAATTTTCATGCTATTTTTGGCTAGTTTTCATTATATGTATGCTTATTGTCTCTTATTAATTTCTATAAATAATATTCTTTATGCATGAAGAATTTGACCAAGAGAGGAATATGGAGTTTGTGCATGAGTTTTGATGAATTGATGTAAGAAAATGAATAAAGAAGGTTAAATATGCATGTTTAATGCATTTGATTGAGTTTTGTGTATAGAATGAATATGTATGAAAACCTTAGCCTAATTTGTATGAGAATGACTCTTAAGAGGTTTTTCTATGTTTTCATGAAGTGAATAAGTTGATAAATTATGAAGAAGAATAAGAAAAATGCATGAAAAGTGGATAGAAAGTAGGAAAGTGCATGGAAAATAGTTGTTGCCTGATTTTTCACCTCCTTAGAAATGACCTTTATAATTTAGTTCTAGTTTATAAATCACTAAATTATATATAAATATGATTAATTATGGTGTTAGAATGATGAAAATAAGGTTTGAATGCAATTTGAATGAGTTTACACGTATTATGCATAAATGAATGCAATATGGGGAAGTATGTGTGTATTATTGTGTATGGCTGCTTTAGGTTGGGTTTAAATGCATATTGGCTAGTAAATTTGACATATAAGTATGTATAACATGTATATTTATATGTGTATTTAGTTTGGTAAAATTTTAAAGTAATTTAGATGCTTAAAGGAAGAGGTATGCATGATATATACAAGTGCTTGCTAGAAACGGACTTTAAAATCAAAGTTAGGGATTTGCAATAATTGCATTTGACTATTTTAATGTTTGAGTTTTTAAATGTGTAATATACCATTAGAAATATTTTTAAATCTAGTTTCCAATGGTACTAGACTCACAAAATTCTAAAGTCATTTTCTTGGTCAAAAAAATCACATAATGTGGACTGTCATATTTAAGCAGAAATTAGGCAAGAAACTTTGGTATGCAGCCTTTTGCATTTTAATAGCCTAAATGAATTTCAAAAATTGTAAGTAATAGCTCAAATTAAATCTTATTAACTCTGGTTTTTAATGGTATAATGCTTGTTCATGTTCAAGGTCATTAAGTTATACAAAAGTCTCATGAAAGACACAAAGGTACAAAATGGTAAACATAAATTGTTAAGTTTGATAAATAACTTTTTCTTGCATACTCTAAATGCATATATTTTGATAACTTGCTTATATGAAATTGTATTTTCAAATAGGCATGAAAATGGGAAGTAAAATATAAAAGGATTCATGATAAAAATAATTAAATGAATAGTGCACTTAACCAAATGAATAGTAACTTGTTATGCATGGTTCGACTATTTAAGGAGTGAATGTTTAAGGTATCTAAACTTAATGTTATATCTACCTAAGCCTTATAACTCACTAAAATACCTAAGGATATACATGTAAAGGTGTGTAATGATATGTATGTGAATATTGGCTAACTATATGTGTAAATGAAAATGAATGATGCATGAACACACTTAATGGACGATGTTATGATGCAAGAACTTAAGTTGGTCAAAAGGCATGTATGATCCCTAATTATGAAGTGTGAAATATTGTAAGATGGAATTATGCTTATATGCTTATTGTCAATCAAAGTTTAATAGTGGTTACATGTTATGAATGATTATGGATTCTTAAATGATGATGAGTCAAGTACTATATATGAATAACTTTACTAAATGAATGTAAAATAGAAATGCTATAGGTTCAACTCAAGAAGTTCATACTTCTCCTTCAGGTGTCGATAAGGGCAAAGCAATAGCAGGTTTGTGCTATTCACATTAGGATCCCACATAGGATCTTAAAATAATGATTTCTAACTTATACAGTTATGATATCAACATAATGGGTTTATATCATGAATGGTATCATATGATCATTATTGCATACGATCATTAAAATATCATTCAACATCATGTCATGAATAATGCAAACATAAAGGTATATCCATGACATATCATACAGAGAATATAAGGGGGAAAAGAAAGTGATATACAGAGCAATGTTCATTAATAGTGTACTGAGTCATACAGTTATTATCGATTCCCTTAATAGAATCATACAGTATTGTCGCACCCTAAATTTGAGCCTCTCGAATTGATTGGGATGAGCCGGGCTATTTCTTCATTGCTTTGCCTTTACGGGCATTCCTGGTTCATTCAGGTGCAATCCAGGGTTTATTTAGGTTGCTTAGGGTATGTTTGTGGGGCCTCATACCCGTTCGGGTATCTCTTTCATTGCCTAAGGTATGTGTCTTACCCTTTAAGGTATGTTGGAGTTTTGCCCAAACGGGTAAGTGCCTTACCCGTTTGGTTTTAAGTCATACCCGTTCGGGTATGTTCATCAAGGCAGTTATAATTTGAAAGTTAGTTTATTTAGCGGGAGGTGGCAGAAAGTTAGGGTTTGGAATTTTCTTTTTCTCTCAATTCTGACGAAAAGAACGCGATTTGCATTCATTCATCTGAGCTTCTAATTAGATTGAATTTGATTAAAACACATAGAATCTAGCTTGTTTTGATTAGTTTTGGATTGAAAATACAAAAAAAA
>CANYBF010526538.1:0-49838 GCA_948192965.1 Dalechampia spathulata
CCAACACTCCTCCCTCCGCTAATGTTCTTACAGGCAAAGGTTGATTTAAATTTGGAGTGTAAATATGTAAACTTATATCTATCTTATAATAAATTTAATTAATCAATAATTAAAATTTTTATAAATATTTTAATTCATAAATACAATAATAAATGTGATAACAAAGACTCAAATATACATTTTCTAAAAACTTGTTAAAGAATATTCATAGTAACATGCATGGATTTAACGGTTAAGCATCATGTAGAGAGATATGAGATTGTTGTAATGGACATAATCAACCTGCCAATAATATTATTATAATTTAATTAATAATGGGAAATGTGGGCGGCCACAACAGGTTTGGTAGGTGTACCTCGTAATGGCCCGCAAATATCTCACATCCAGCGTATCTTTCTTCTCATTATTCATTTTTTTCCCTTGATTTTTATTAGACGTGTGTGGTGGGGCATTCCGTACGCATTAAGAGCCACCAAAATTAAGCTATAAGTTTTATTTAATAAATATTTGAATATTAAAGTTGCATATTTCAATTATTTAAATATGTGAAATTCAATATCATTTTAATATTATTTAATTTAATTGAAAGCGGGTTCAAATAATCATTAAGTTGAGCATGATACAAATTATAATTAGCATCCTAATTTGAAAATTAAAACAATTATTACTCATTATCACTTCCGAGTAAAACATTTATTTATATACATACTTTTTAATTATAATTATAATTCATTTGGATCAACTTAATCTTGTATCAATTATAAAATAAATAAATCAACTGGGTCTAATGGGAATAATTTTATTATCATTAAAATACTGAAATTTCGTTTTCATATTATTTCACTAATCGATAATTAAAACAATACGATATTAATTAATAAAAAATGTTCATTGTGTAATTACATTTTTAACCTAACACTTTATGGCACGTGAATATGCATCGGCTCTTACACCATAACCTTCCCACCGACACTTGTGTCTATGTATTAGGGCTTGGAAAAAACATGGAATCATAATAAATCCATTATTTGATTTATAAATTTTAAAAATTAATAAATTCATTTCATTTCACTTTAAAATTAGAATATTTAATTTTTAAAATTGATCGACGATCATTTTCTTTTTTTTTTTTTGAATTTTGAAATAATATGATAATTATAAGTTAATGATGAATTATTCCTATCCGATTATAGATAGTCTTATTCCAAATCCAATGCCTTGAAAAATAAATTTGGAATACACTTCATCCAGAAACATATACATGTATATATCACCAATGACCTTATCAAGGACCCATAATTCACATGGCATACCGCTACTTTAAGGGTCAGTGTCATGTCCTCCCATTTTGTGGATTTTTGCTGTTCTTTTTAATTTCGGGTCGTATTTGTTATTTGCTGACTAGTCCACTTCCCCCCATTTTCATCCTATAACGTCCCATCCTTTCCCTTTTTATTTAATTAAGTAATTATAATTTTATCTTTTTTAATTTATTCCTTAAATTTAATGGTCGCTATTTATTATAAATTCAACTAAAATCAATATTAAAAATAACTTTTTATCTAAAAAATGAAAAATTTATATTGTAATATTTTTTTCTCAAATTAAAGGTCATAATAATTTTATCCTAATTCTATCATCGATTTTGATCATATGATATGCTTTTTGATTTGATATTCACTTATATGCTTTTGATTTGATTTGATATTCAATAAATAATGATATGGTATAAAAAAATTTGTTAAACTAATTGAATAAAAATTATTTTATTTTATTTTTTTTTAAAAATTATTGTTTTATTTCACCTTTTCTTTTTAAATTTCCTTTTTCTCTTTTGTGACGTTGCATGAAAAAAGGGGGCAAGAGACGGGGTGATATTTGCATCGGACAGATTAAGGAAGAAGAGGCAAGTGGCTGAAATCCTGTGGACCACGTGTAAAACTCGGCCGATTGAGATGGCCCACAAGCTTTATTGCTATCCACGTGTACGATGATGCACGTGATTTATAGGTCTTCCTTTTTTTTTGTATTTTATTGTACATCTTAAACCATAGGAGCGTGGCCAAGTAGGAGTTTCTTTACTGGTCAATAATTCCCCGCAGTCGCACACAACTTAAATCCATTTGACGTGATAATTAATATAATCATGATAGTAATAATAATATGCTTAATTTAATCAAATAATGTAGAGTAATGGTCGGTTCAATTAATCCCAGCCGATTGAGTATTCTTTCAATTATTAATGTTTTTAATTCCATTGTACTAAAAAAATAGGATAAATCATAGGCGTTAATTATTTTCCTCAAGAAGCAATAATTTATATTAATTAATATTAATCACTTGTTCATGCAAGTTATAAAAACAATATTCCCTCTGTAATCAATTTATTGAAAATAACATAATTTATAATACATGATAAATTAATCATAATAATTATTTATTTTTACGAAATTGTTTTTTATATAATTTAATTAAAATGTCAATATAAAGGGTTTTTCATTTTTATCTATTGTTTAATTGATTCGTCCTTTTTGTTGTGGTCCATTTAATTATCCATCATTATTATAATTAACCATAAGCCGAAAGCAACTATATTATTATTATTTTTGCTATTTAATAAATAAGCATCTAAAAATAGACTATACGTGCATGATTTTTGATTTAACATTTATTCTCAATTTTCCCTTATTTGACAAAACTAAAAATATTCCAAAATTTTCATTGGATTTTTATAAAAATACAAAATAAGGATAAAAATAAAACTACACAAATTCGTCTTTATTATAAAAAAATATAAAAAAATATGAAAAAATATTTTTTCGTATGTACAATAAATATAAAACCATAGATATTGAAAATCTAAACTTTAATATTTTACGGTATAAATTTATTTGGTATATTTTAAAATTACATATTTAATATTTTTAAATATTTTATCATAATAAATATGAAAAAAATGTTATCGTCTAATCAAAATTTAATTTTTAAAAATTCAAATATATCTTATTGATACAGAAGTTTTTTTGAATTTCATTTTTTCTAAATTGATGTATTTAGAAAAAAAAAATATTGCATGGAGAAATCGTATAGTTACAAAATGGGAAAAAGGACATCGGATAGGATTAGACATTTTTGACATGAATTACTTAATTAATCGTCGTTAGGAAGTTAATTACGCCACTGATCACATGGGACTATCTAATTAGAACACGATTAGCTAGACGTGAGAAAATCTAGTCTTTCACAAAAATGGTACAACCTTTAATAATTTTCATAAATACTATATTTTTAAAATGTGAAATCAATTCATGAATATCCCCCATTATTTATTATTAATTTTTTTAATATGATAAATTATATTAATAAAAATTGATTTTAATATATCGATTGATTATAAATTAAACAATACATTTTACTTTTATTTTATGAATGAATTTAAATAATTAAATTGAATAATTGGATCGATTTATTTTTTAAAATTTTAATTTTAATTTTGGAGTTGAATTAATGGAAGAGGAAAAATTATTTAAATTGATTTCTTTTAAAAAAGTTATTTTATTAATTTTTTTCAAATAAAAAATGTGATGTTTAAAATCGAACGGAATGGTACGCTTTTGATGGTAAGTATATCCGACAATGTCTGAGCTTTTAGTTTGGGTCCCACATCTCCTCTATCGGGCCCACTTCACCGAAAGATCAGCACCATCCATTACTTATTTTTTTTTTATCATTTAACCTGATTTTCTTAATATTATATATCAATTCATGATATTATTAATTTAAATTAAGCTAATTAATTCATAATATACAATATACAATATAATTAAATATGGTTAAGAAATATTGGTAGGTCAAAAACATGCTTTATAGACAAATGGATGATAATATTTCTAAATTTTAAAAATATGAAATTCCATAATTGACCTAATTATTTAATTACAATTATATCCATATCTATCTATCACTTGAATTAAGTTGCTTCTAAAGCAAAATAGACACGACCGCACTCTAGCATCCCCCCCTTTCCTTCTCCCTCGCTCCCTCCCTCCTCTCTTTCCCTTCTATTCTGGTTTTTGCGACCTTCAAAAGCAAACTAACCAAACTGGCAGTTAAGCCCCACAAATTCAACAACAACAAGAAAAAAAAAAAAAAACTATCTTTCTGTGTTATGTTAAATACTGTGTTATAAACGGAAGATGATCTTTAATTCCAGTCTGAAGTACCACGGTTCTAGATTAAGCAAAATTATTGAAGGAAATTGCTGATAGTTAATCGTAAGGTTGAGAAGTTTGAATTTTTATAGAGAAATGAAAATGATACAGCTTGATGATAAGGTGGATTCCGGTCACCGGACTGTTATGGTGGGCGTGAAGCTTGATGCAGAGAGTAGAGAGCTGCTGACTTGGGCTATGGTTAAAGTAGCTCAGCCTGGTGATACTGTTATTGCTCTTCATGTTCTTGGGAAAAATGGTAAGTTAATGGCGCTTTAGCTGATATATATTGGTTTGCAGGAAACGGAATTTTTGTTTTTTTCTTTTTTTTTGATGAGTTTGTTGGTTTTCTGAAAATGGGTATTTTGTAGAAATTGTAGATCGTGAAGGAAAGTCTTCACTTCTCTCACTTGTCAAAGCTTTTGACTCTGTTCTTGCTGTTTATGAAGGTTTCTGCAACTTGAAACAGGTTTGTTTGGTTTTTTCTTGAACTAAGCTTTCTTCCTTCCGTCCACTACTTTCTTTCGTCTGTTTCATTGAATTTTATGATGTTCTTGGTTGGTGAATTCGACACTCGAATAGAACACTAAAGAATTCTGTATTTGGTGGCGACTTTTTTGTTTTCAGGTGGATCTCAAGCTGAAAATATGCAGAGGTTCATCAATTAGAAAAATTTTAGTTAGAGAAGCAAAATCTTATTCAGCTACAAAAATTATAGTTGGGGCAGCCAAGACTCAGCATACCATACGGTCACCGACATCAGTAGCCAAGTATTGTGCCAAAAAGCTGTCGAAGGATTGCTCTGTTCTAGCTGTTAATAATGGAAAGATTTTGTTCCAGAAAGAAGGCTCTGTTTCGAAAACTGTTGAGTCGCCTGGTTTGTTCTATGTTTATGTATTATCTTCATTTGAGCTCTTCAAAACTCTGCCTTTTTTGGGATCGGTGCAGTAACTTTAATCTGCCTGTGATTGTTGCAGGAGGTGAAGATGATGGAAAGAAAAGTTTTCTCAATGTAATTCATAGATCAATTTCATTGAGTAAGAATTCTAAAGTAACTAGTGAAAGTAATAATAATGAAGCCTTGAAGGATAACGATGATGAAGGAAATGATCAGACGTTACTGCAAGCCCTGGTAAAGGCCCGGCCGAATAGTTTGGGAAGTATGATGAAACAGAATTGCACAGTTTGCGGAGCAGTTGATAAATCTCTGGACTATTCTTGTAACCAATCTGCAGAAATTTCGTGTGGTGATAATGGTGGTGATGGAAAGTTGTTAGCTTTAGTGCCAGTCTCGAAGGCAGAGGGTCGTTCCGGTTCATTTCGTTCGTTAATCGGTCAAGTTCCTGAATTGAAACCTGGTTGGCCATTGCTTCGCCGTGCGGTCTTACCAGGCCGACAGGGTTCGGACAGATCCTCTCTGAGGCAGATCTCAGTGGTCCAGTGGGCCATGAGATTGCCCAGCAGGCAACTCTCATCATCCATCTTCAATCTGGATCACAAACAGAACAGAGAAGATCAATCAAGTTTAGATAGTGAAACCGGAGCAATTGTTCCCGTCGGTAATGACAGGCTAACGGTTCCACCTTCTCCTGATCATATTTCAAAGCTTCCAAAAGAATTGGAAGGTTTTCATGAGAAATACTCAGCAACTTGTAGATTGTTTGAGCACCAAGAACTCGCATCAGCCACATCAAATTTCTTGGCTGGTTTGTTTCCTTTTCTCCATGGAACTTGCTTTAGTTTCAGAGTTTTTTCTTTTCTCATGATTCACTTGTTTCTTTTTATATATCAGAAAATCTGGTTGGAAAAGGAGGCAGCAGCAGGGTTTATAAAGGTTGTCTGCCTGATGGCAAGGAACTTGCTGTCAAGATCTTAAAGCCGTCTGAAGATGTACTACAGGAATTTGTTTTAGAAATTGAGATTATTACTACCTTAAATCACAAGAACATCATCTCCCTGTTGGGGTTTTGCTGCGAGAACAACAATCTTCTCCTGGTTTACGATTTCCTATCAAGAGGAAGCCTGGAAGAAAACCTCCATGGTAACATTTGTTGACAGTTTTACTTTCTCAAGGTTTTCATTGAATCCGATTATCTCGAAACCTCTGAGATTTGTTTCTTGATTTACTTGTTCAGGTAACAGAAAGGACCCTCTTGCTTTTGGTTGGAACGAGAGATACAAGGTTGCTGTAGGGGTAGCTGAGGCCCTGGATTATCTTCACAGGCGTACCGATCAGCCTGTCATTCACAGAGATGTTAAATCTTCAAATATACTATTATCTGATGACTTTGAGCCACAGGTAATGCATTTTCAGCCTTCCAGGTTTAGTTCTAGCAGTTCTGTTGAAACTAGAAATGATGAAAATCTCATGGTTTCCTCAGCTTTCTGATTTCGGACTTGCCAAATGGGCACCAGCCCCTTCCTCTCACATAATCTGCACTGATGTTGCTGGAACATTTGGGTATGTAATTTCTGTAATTTAGATATAATCATGTCCTGAAATTCACAGCAGTCTGATATCGTAACTGATAGAAGTATATGAATCATTTCTGCAGATACTTGGCTCCTGAATACTTTATGCACGGCAAAGTAAACGAAAAAATCGATGTCTATGCATTTGGTGTTGTACTCCTGGAGCTTCTGTCAGGGAGAAAGCCTATAAGCAATGATCTACCCAAGGGTCAGGAAAGCCTTGTGATGTGGGTACGTCCTCTCTTCCTGTTGAATTTAGATCAGGACTAGGTCTCCATGCTCGAGTTTTTCTTTTTCTCAACTCTGAAAATGAATGAATGAACTTCTCCAGGCAAAGCCAATTCTGAATGATGGGAAATTTTCCCAATTGTTGGACCCAAGCTTGGCAGATAATTATGATCGTGATCAGATGGAAAGGATGGTTCTGGCCGCCACTCTCTGCGTCAAGCGTTCTCCACGAGCTAGGCCTCAGATGAGCCTTGTAAGTATCACTTTCATTGATCGAGTTCTCAGATATACTGAGCTTGTTAAAAACCTCAAGGTTCGCATCTTTCTTTTCCTTACCGATCAAAAGGTATTGAAGCTCCTCCACGGTGATGCTGAAGTGACAAAATGGGCAAGGCTGCAAGTTGACACCATAGAAGAATCTGACATCCTGGAAGACGAATCATGTCCACGATCTAATCTACAGTCTCATCTAAACCTGGCACTGCTTGACGTGGAAGATGATTCACTTTCCATGAGCAGCATTGAGCCAACAGTATCCCTGGAAGATTACTTGCGAGGCAGGTGTAGCCGCTCGTCAAGCTTCGACTAACACAACCACCCACACATTGATATATGTCTGCCAGGCAAACAACATAAATCGAGGAAGAACAAAAAAACAAATAGCTTTCCGAGATAATCATGTTGGTTTGACAAATATTCTCTTCAAGCACTCGATCCTAATATTCGCGAGCGCTTGAGTGAATTTTTTTTAATGTAAATTCGTGTGCTTTTCACGGGTTCTTTTACGTATGAAAGTGTTACAGATAGGTGTAGGATGAGAGGTTGTTTGCAGTGTGCCCTCCTCCTTCCCTTGCTTGTTTGAACATTTTTCTCCCATTCCTTTTCCTGGAAGGTTTTCAAAGGTTGCATTTGGAAGATTCTGATCTGATCTGATAAAGAGTAGTGATAGCCATTGCTCCATTGGCCTAAACAAGCTCTAATAACATTCCTTTTTCCTTGTACCTTCATCTTTCCATGCCTTTCTTCGTTTTTTCAATTAATTCATTCCAACTTAAACTAAAATAACATTATAAATTTTATTAATCATGTATTTAATAAGTTGATAATTAAAAATGAATATATATTATAATATTAATAAGTTGATAATTAAATTTCCTAAATAAAAAAGTGAACAGAGGCAAGAACATGCAAGTCGTCGTAGATGCATGTCATCATCAAGCAGGAAGCTATATTATTATTTGGCGATTCGGCCAATCCAAATTTGCAATTGGCCACTGTGGCCACGTCATGGCAGCAGCCATCTCCACCGACACCTTTACATGCCATTGCGCACGCCCCCAATTCCTTTCCCTGAAAATGAATACATTGGATCTTAGCCACGCCCACCGCAATTCCTCCCAAATTAAAATTGATTGAGTAACCAATTTTAAATAAATCCAAGGCATCGATATTATTTTTTGCAAATTTATTTTTAAATGATTTTTTCAACTTTTAGAAAATATTTTATTTATTTATAATCTTCTTTTTAAATAATCAATTTTGAATGGGATCAATATTCCTTATTCCCGTCCTCGTGAATATTTTTTTTGTTTTTTATATTTAGTAAAAGTAATATAAATATATTATTTATAATATTTACGAATATTTGAAACAAACATGTGTAATTTATCTGTAGGAAATATGTACTTTTTATCACATCAAATATAATTCAATTATATTAGATTTTTTAAAAACAATTATATTAGATTAATGATTCATATATAATTATATGATATATAACATTAAAGAAATATTAAAAATAGTATAAAAAAAAATTTCAGACAAGTGTAGAATATGAAATGAAGTATTATATATACATGAATTTATATAATTGAAAATATTTAATAAGTTGTAGGATGTTATTTTTTATGGGATATATTAATAAAAATAAAATGAAAATAATAATTACAATTAAAAATATAAAAAATAATGGATGACTCGAGTAAAAATCAAATAAATGGCTGCTGCTTTTTCCTTTATTTACACTAATGATGATGCCAAATTGAATTAAATAGTCAACACAAATATTGTTGAATTAAATTAAATTGAATTGAAAAAGGGCATTTTGATTGGTCAAAAGTGTCAAATTTCCTTCTAAATGGAAAACCAAACCTAACCTCTTGCCGTAGTTATTAGGAAAAAAAAAAAAAAAAAAACAGAAAAGGAAAGAAGAAATCGATGGAAAATCGATCCGGCTCATATTTTCAGCAGACCAGGTACGGGCAGTCTCATCATCATCATCGTCCTCCTCCCCCTCCTCCCCCTCCTCCTCTTCCTCATCCTCATCATCAACCTATGTCCAGTAACCCTAATTTTTTCGTACACCACCACCAGTCCTCCTTTCACCCTCCGCCTCCGCAATTCCCCCCGCCGCCACCATACCAGCAGCCACAGCCACAGCAACAACAACAACACCCGTTCAGTAATCCTCAATTCCACCCTCGATTACACCATCCTCATGTTCTTAATTTCCCCCAATCACCTTCTCCTCTGCCGTCTGATTTTATTGCAGAAAGTCGATCTGATTACCGGTCTAGGGTTTTTCAACAGCAGCAGACAAGGTCTTACTATGAGCAGCCGCAGCAAACAAGGTCATACTATGACCAGCGGCGTCGTTCTCCTATTGATATTAGGCATAAATTGGAATTGGAATCTAAGTCTAGGTTTATTGGTGATCGCAAACATATGCAAAGGGGTGACTTTTTGTTTGGTTCCAATTCTAGGGATTTCCGAGTTAATGATCAAATTAGCCACACTATTTTGCCTCTTGAAGATGGCAACGATGTTAACAGGAGGGGAGTTGAGAATCAGAGATGGCTACATCATGGTAGGGAGGTCATAAGAGAAAGAGAAGACGTTCATGATCCATTTATTGATAGGAGGAATAATGAAATGGTTTCTGATTCTGGTGCAAATAGAGTCGTTAAGCATTATAGGACTAGGGATGTCAATGTGGAGGGGGGTAAGGGAGGTAGCAGCAGTAGAGAGGGCAGTTATGAATTTAATAGAACGCCAAGGAAGTCATTGCAGAAGAAGAGTGCGCTTCTTCGGATTCAAAAGCCTCTCATCACTAAGTTTAGGATTAGAGATGACGATAGGGGAAACCATTATTTGGGTTCCTTTGATGATTCTAAATATAGTTTTAGAGCTAGTAAGGATAAGGATAAAGATCAGAATCTGAATCGTTCTGATAGAGGAACTGATGATCAAGTTAGGCAGGGGAGTCCCGTTGAGCTTGATGTGTCTTTTAAGTCTAATTCACTGGTAGCCAAGGCTATTGTCACCCCTTCTGCAGATGTGTCCGATTCAAATTTGGAACCTACTGGAAATGGAAAATTAAGGAAAATATCGGGCCCTAATATGGATAAGGATGGTTTAAGTTCCTTACCTATTAAACCCAGAGAACCCTCTGCAAAATCAGATAATGTTGCTTCTGTTGCCAGAAGTACTTCGAATCATGACAAGGATCTAAAACAGTCCAAATGGAAAACAAAAGCTTCTGGTTCCAGTAAAACTAAAGTTGCACCTGAAAGTAGTAAATTGGTCGGGTCTACTAGCCGTTCTGTGTCTAATAAAAGTGGAGCTAATGTTGTTTCTGGTAAATCACCTTCTTCAACTGACGTTGCTAAGAAAAAAATTGTGAGGAGAATGGTGAAGAAAGTCGTAAATCCTAATTTGAATTCCTCAAATTCACAGCCAACTAAGACATGTGATGGACGCGTCATAACAGATAACTTTGGCCATGGGCGGCATGCAGTCTCTGAACCCGAAAGGGATGCTGCGGTAACTTCAGTTAATGTTCTTGATCCACAGCCTTGCTCTAGTGAAACAACTGTAATGCCAGAGAATGTCAGAGTTGAAATTGTTGAGCCCAAGCTATCTGACAGTTGCACAAGTGCTGGTTCTGGGAGTTTATGCGCTCGTAATGTCAATAGGAAGAGAACTCGTTCAATTTCCCCACTGGGCTTTTCATGTGTTGAAGAACATAAAATCAATGAGAATATGGCTATTGATGATTCCACCAACCACTTGCATGCTACGTCAAATACTCACAAGGATTATTCTAAATTGCTAAATGAAACTAATGGTTCTGACATTGGTGGTGATGACGATGCTAGCAAGCAGCTTTGTCAAAGTGCAGCAAGTGGATCTCCCAGTTCAAAGAATACCAAAAATTATGTGGGGCCTACAAGTTCCTCTGATATGATTTTAGGTTATGAGTCTGACAATGGCCCAATGAACCTAACAAAGCAAACTACTGTTTCTGATGACGAGACAGTTGATGTTGACTGCCTGCAGCCCTGTACATATGAGGGTAGTACATCAGTTGAGAATGGTATTGTTAATCAGTTGCTAAATGATCATTTTTCTGTAGGGAGCAGCCAAAAATGGCAAAGCCATATAGACAGAATGACAAGTGGGAATGTTGCCACGAGTGCAAACCTCTCTGTTGAAGGGGTAGGGACGACTTTGGGTTCTGATGATGGTCGTTGCGTTTTACGAGACATCAGCTTGTCTAGGCCTGATAGAAGCAAGCAACCATCTCCTGATAGGGTTTGTGTATCGTTTGAGAATTCGCCAGTAGGTGGATCGCTAAATCCAACGGTTTCTCTAGGTGGCAGTCCAGGGGAATATTCACTTAACAACGAGAAGAGTGATGTAAAACCCCAAAGGTCCGACTTAGATTTGTCCAAGTCAGAGGTGAATGTGCATGCAGAGCCTGTAAATATGGTTACCTCTGGTTGTTGGGTTGATACAACCTTAAGATTGTCTTTCAAAGATTCTTTTCCAACTGAGTTTGCTGTTTCTAATGATGACTGCGTGGACATTGGCATGCAACCTTTTACAGATGGAATCAGTGTTTTAACCCAGAAAAATTCGTTGGACATATCAGCGGCTAATGTGTCAGGTAGCAGCACTAGCAATGTTTGTCCAAATGCAGATTTGATACAAAAACGCAAGAAGATAAAAGTCTCTACCTCTGAACTGGAATTGTATCGTCCAACACATGTGATTGAGGGACCTATAATTGCAGATATTTCAGCATCAACTATAGAAGGTCCCTCCAATTCTGGTGGTGGTCTGTCTCCACTTGATCCCGAAGCTACAGGGTCTGGCACAGATCAATGTTGTAATTCTGTTATACCACCATGGCAAAATGAGACCACGGGTTCACATAATTGTTCTGTAGGAGGATATGACAACACCTCGGTTCATAGGGATGCCTTCGAAAATAATGGTTTTAAGTGTGTCCACTCTTGTTCAACTGCTGCAGAACCGGCTGTCCAAATAGTGAACTGCATCTCTTCTACAGGATCTGAAGGTGAGCGGATCACAGATGCAACTTCAGTTACTCCAGTTACCGGTGGTTACGGACACGAGAAAAAATCTATTCATGTAGAAAGTAGCGAGGAAGAAAAAATGGATGTAGATGCTATAGAGGAGCAACCTGTTGCTGACAGTGGGACCACTATGTGCCAGCATCCTTCCGAACTTCAGTATCTGAACTCAGATGAAAGATTGCCTGGTGTGAATGTAGATGTTGAGAGCTGTCATAGTCTGAAACATAGTTTACCGTCTGTATCAAACAGTTTGCCTTCACTGAGAAATGGTAATGGGGTTTCAGCAACTACCGCTAGCATTGGAGATATGGGGTTAGTGCCTGCTAGATTATCTGACATGGACCGTCAAGAAGCTTTGCCTGATCTACCCAGCACATCAGATGGCCAAATTTCCACTGAAAAGCCTGGTGAGGATGATGAAGTCTTACTTGAGAAGTTTTTGAATCAAGGTGGTTCTGGTATATCTGCAGTTAGTTCTGGTTCACCGAATACAGAAAATGCTCAGTCATGCAGTGGGAAGACGACCTTGTCATCACTGGATACAAAAAGTAGTATTCCACCTCTGAATGCCATGAATGGAGAAATATCTGGGAGGAAGAACCATCATACTCTTGTTGTTTCTATGACTTATCCAGGTCGCTCATCCTTTGCTTACGCTACTGCAAAAAATACTGTCTCATCAAACCATATCTCAAAACCCCGAACATGGCATAGAACCAACAGTTCTGCTGCTTCTGTTCCACCAGGAAACAAGATGTTGCTGAATGCTCTTCATACCCAAAGCCAGGTGCCGAAAAAGGTCACCAAGTTCCAGAGCACCTCTTACATTCGCAAGGGTAACAGTCTTGTTAGAAAGCCTATTTCAGTGGTCTCTGAACCCCAGGGTTCTCATGGTTTGAGTTCTTCTGCATCTCGATTGAACTCTTCAAGTACAGATGATGCAAAGAAAAATGCTTCATGCAGTACTAGAGCTAGTGTAGCTGACCCACCAAATTCTGCGAGATTGGGAGTGAGTTTTTCTTCTGAGAGACCTGGAACACCAACATTTTTCAGCAGCACTAAAGGAACGAATCTTTCTCCATTAGCTGCGCCTCTTCATAGTAGTGCTACTGAAATTGCATCAGATCTTGTGACTTCTACTGAAAGTGATGATGGGTTAAATTCTTCTGAAGATACAACAAAAGTTTCAGAAATACCTACCATCCAAAGCAGCCAAATTGACAGTTTGGATTCCTACACTGAGCAAAATGATGGGAATTTGGTGCCATCTAATGGTGACAACGTAAAATATGTTAAGCGAAAATCAAATCAGCTGGTTGCAACTTCAAATCCTTGTCCATTGCCTGTTAAGAATTCTCACGGTACCCCAACCATGCCCTCTGATGGCTATTATAAAAGGAGGAAAAATCAGCTAATTAGGACTTCAGCGGAAAATTATGTCAAGCCAGTAGCCTGTATGCCTGATGAAAGTGTAATTACTAAAGAGCAAGCGCTTCATAACATTACTTCTGGTAGAAGTTTGACAAAGAGACGTTCTCGCAAAGGTCTGTTTAGTGAACTCATTTTTAGGATATAGTAGTTTGTCCTCATAAGCATAAATTTAACCTATCCAAGTCATGAACATTTGAAACTGTTATACATGAGCATCTATTGTTTGGATTTCAGATGTGGTGCTGACATCATTTAGTGTAATTTTTCTTATTCATGCTCAAGTATCTTCTGCATTGAGTATGTAATCCTAATTTTTTTGACAGTAGAAAGTGAATTTCTAGCATTACCTTAACTAACTATTTGATGATAGCAATCCCGCTTATGGACCATAATTGCTACATAAGAATCGATTGTATTTAGGTGTAAAAGACATTTTTAACTTTAATTTTTGTTGAGTTTTCTGTTGTCTTTCTGCAACAAATCCGGTATTTATAATTCACTTACTCCCAGTATTTGAACGTTGAAATATTGTTTGGATGAACTTGACATGTTTTCTTTGGTGTAGTTGCTGTAATTATTGAATACAATGACACAAACTCAAGTGGCTTATCCATCTGCAGTTATGGCAAAGGCACGAAAGCCTTCAAAATCCTCTTTTGTCTGGACACTAAATGGTGGTGGAATGTTAGCAAATGTTGACAGTGATTCAGTGCTTTCTAAGAAGGTAACGCCTCAATTGTTTCCCTGGAAAAAAGCAGCATCATGGAGAAGCTTTAAACCGAGCTCACAAGGTTCCTTTTTGACAATGAGGTATAAGCTTCGGTTTTTTTCTTCCTCTTTTTTAATGTTTCTGCAGCCTTAGTTGTTTCATGTTTATCTTTTCTCCTAATGTAAACATCCTTTTTGTTCTTTATTAGTAGGAAATTGTTGCTATTGAGAAAGAGGGATACCATATACACAAGGTCAAAACATGGATTTTCACTTCGAAAATCCAAGGTACTGAGTGTTGGTGGCTCTAATTTAAAATGGTCAAAATCTATTGAAAGGCGATCAAAGAAAGCAAACGAGGTTGGTTAGGCTCTAATATGAAGAGGAGTTTCTTTTCCCTCCAAACTGAATTTCTATCTGTATTAACTATTTCTATTTGGCTTGCAATACAGGAAGCTACCTTGGCAGTTGCTGAAGCAGAGAGGAAAAAGAGAGAACAAATTGGTGCTTCCCATCCAGATCCTGCAACAAAGGACAGAAATAGTTCTTCTCGTAAGTTATTTGAAAAAAGAAAGCTGCATGCAGGTAGTGCTTACAGCGATCCTGGTGTGCAACTTTTGATTATTCGTTTTTTTTTTTTTTTTGAGTTTGGTATTTGTTGCATTTCGTGTGGACCTTAAGGTGTGCTCTCTAAGAAGGATGCCTTAATTATTAAAATGTAATTTTGTTGCTATGTAACTTGTTACTTGTTGGCAGGAGAACGGATATTTCGCATTGGTTCCTTTCGTTATAGAATGGATGCCTCAAGGCGGACTCTTCTAAGGATTTCAGGTGGTCTACTTTTTTTTTTTAATCACTGTGTTAGTATTTTATCATATGAAGTAATCGAGGATGAACTTAAAAATCAACTTTGCTGCATCTAACCCTTGCCTTCCGCCTTGTTCTGATGGAGATTGTTCTTCTCTTGACTTGATGCTTAGTGAATGAGATTTTTAATCTGTGTAAGAATTTTGCAATTTTGCATATCAAGTCAATGGAGGCTTCAATCTGTTGGTGTATTTTCTATAACCTGATTTACAGCACTGATTTTATACCAATGACATTTTATATGCCACTTAGCCTAATGCATGAAGCCTATGTTCTATATAGATGATGAGTCGTCACATTCTACTGCTTTTGAATCTGAAAAGGAAGGCAAGAGATCTTATGTTCCGAGAAGACTAGTGATTGGAAAAGATGAGTATGTTCTTAAGTCTCTTCTTCTGTAGCTGTTGACTACCTTACTTTTCTAGTTGATCTGATTTGTGCAAGACAATCTTGTAAATGAATTTGAATGATCCATTTTGGTTAACTGATTTGCATGCATGTTTGTGTATAATTGATTTCCATCATTTTCAGATATGTCCGAATTGGCAATGGCAACCAACTCATTAGAGATCCTAAGAAACGAACTCGCATTTTGGCAAGTGAGAAGGTTCGGTGGAGTTTGCATACTGCTAGATCGCGACTGGCTAAAAAGCAGAAGTACTGTCAGTTTTTCACAAGATTTGGGAAATGCAACAAAGATGATGGAAAATGCCCTTACATACATGACTCCTCCAAAATTGCAGTCTGCACAAAGTTTCTAAATGGTTTATGTTTTAATGCGGACTGCAAATTAACTCACAAGGTTTATTGAAGAAGTTTGTTATAAAGATCTTGATATTGTGAGGCCAATGAGATGGCTGATATATTGGAACTTCTTGGCATAAATTCCTTGAACATGTTTCTTTTGCAGGTCATTCCAGAAAGGATGCCGGACTGTTCTTATTTTTTGCAAGGTTCTTTTTCTATGTTCTTTTTCTGTTTAATTAACTGTTTGAAATGCAGAATTATGACAATCTTTTTAGCAGGTCTTTGCAGCAATAAATATTGCCCATACAGACATGTGCATGTTAATCCAAATGCATCTACTTGTGAAGGATTTTTGAGGGGATATTGCGCTGAAGGCAATGAGGTATGTATTATATTATCTAAAAACAAGTAAACTAGTCTTTCTGGTGTGAACAAGTAGTTTTTCATCAGAACTGTAAAACAGTCATGGAAGAGCTAGTAAACAGCAAGTGTTAATTACCGTCAACATAAAACCAGGACTGCAAAATTACACAACCATCACTGAAGAATAAGGGCTCTCTCAACATACCCTTATCGAGATTGTCACAAAAACACCTGGCCTATTGTTAGTGATGGTGGACATTGCTGAAACTCTTAGAAAGACTGGTAGTAGTATCATCTGCATTCCTTTGATGCTGAATTTTCAGGATCCAATCTTTATTTTAAAGAGGTCCGCCCTTGTCTTTTAAACCATGGATGGGAGTTGACATGCTAGTTTTGGCTCGTCTTGTCAACCAACCATATACATCTTCAGTTCATGCAAAGCAACCTAGTTAATTCTTTGGTTTATTTATTGTTATCCATTTCTGCACATGATATACTTGGGAACTTTACTTGGTTGAGGGAATTTTTCTGGTTCATTATTTGGCTTAAAACGCAAACGTAAACCTTGTTGGTTGTATTTTATTATAATTTGATTAAAACCTAAAAGATGCTTTCTCTCTGTTTAAATTTGGACTGTGAATACTGAATAGCTTAACATTTTACTCTTGTTAAATTGGAATTACCCCTCGATTCTCCAGGACTTTCACTGCCCGACAGAATTTAGACCCTTCCATTTAGCTTAAACTTCAATTCATAGCATGTCAAAATCATGGAGTGCATGTCTTTATTCTTTGGTTGATAAAGTTGCATAGTTCTTAAATATCTGTTAATGCCTGGTGATCCGTCGAATTCTTATCCTCCATGTTACACATCACCTCACAAATACTTTGGAGTATGTAAAATTCAATAACTCTGCTATACAGTGTCGGAAGAAGCACAGCTACGTCTGCCCTGTTTATGAAGCGACAGGATCCTGTCCTCAAGGATCCAAATGCAAGCTTCACCACCCTAAAAATAGAAGCAAGGGAAAGAAAAACAAGCAATTACGAGGGAAGAAGAAAGCCCAAGGGCGGTACTTTGGTTCAAGACATGTAAACATTTCTGTACCTGGAACTGCGGTATTTGAAAAGTCCTCGGTATTAGATAACAATAAGTCTTTCTTAGAAGGAAGCATATCTGATTATATTAGCCTTGGTATTGGCGATGAAGCTCAAGATAACAACAATCCTGCAGATGAGCAAACATCCTTTAGTGACAGTGAACACATGGACATAGAATCGGTTGATCATGATGAGTTAATTAAACCAATGGGGATCATGAATGCGAAGATAACATGACAATCTTTGGTCTTCGTCGAGCTCAAGTGAGAACCACAAAAGCTTGTTTCGTGAAAGAAATTTTGGTTTCGTTAGTACGCGAGGTAAGCTCAAGTATCAAGTATGATGAATGCCAAACGACTTTGAAATCTATGATCTATGTCAAGCTTAAGTGACAAACACAGAAGCTTGTGCCTGAGAAGTTGGTTCTGTTCTTAAGCAATGTAATCTCGATCAAGTTAGAAAGCAAAGAAGCTTGTTTCCTGGATGAAGTTTGTACGTTGTACATGAGTTAAGCTCGAGTGAGAAAGCAAAGAAGCTTGTTGCCTGGAGGATTTTGTAGGTTGTATGAGTTAAGCTCGAATGAGAAAAGCACACAAGCTTGTGCCTGGAGGAATTTTGTACGTTTTACACAAGTTAAGCTCGAGTTAGAAGAGCACACAAGGTTGTGACTGGAAGGAATTCGGTTGGTGGATGTTAGGAAAATCGTAATGTGCTGAAGATGGAATGGTACTTGACGAGCTTATGCCTCTTGTTTGTGCATAGAATCTGTTATGAAAAGTTTTGGCGTAGGAATACTGTTTGACTGATTTTGCTTGTCTAGTTTGTACAGGATACTGTTCTTATGTCGATTTCTGGTTGTGTATAGTTACTTGCAACAGCTCAAAAGTAAAAAGAATATAATACCATTAGATGAATCTTAATAAGAATCGACTGTATTGTTATTTATGCATTTGAGTATGGAAGTCACTCCATCACGTTATTATTTTTCTTGCCACAAGACAGGTTTTTCTGAATTTCATATGGTTTCTTACCACACACCCACTTCCCATGGCAGCTATATACAACAGGTTTGTCCCTTCCATAGAATAGATGGCTCTAAACCCATCTACCATCCGACAAGAAATATATTTCATTTAAGTGAGTTTTAAACTTTATATTAAAATTATTTATGAGAGTTCATTTGGTGAGGGGAAATTTAAACACTTACATAAAACAGTCGAAATTGTAAATATTGAATTTTAGAATATTAACATGGAAGGGTATTATATGGCATATCAATTTTTATCACCTTCAATGGATAAAGAACAAAAATCAGGTGGCATTGTACTCCTTATGAATGAAAGTTAGGTTATGATGCCACTCAACAATTACCCTTTTAACTAAAATTCAGAATAAATAAAAAATAATAATTTATTTTTATTTTTAGTTACCCATTTTCATAAATTTTGTCTATAAATTATTTTTCAGTTAGAATACCAAAATAAAATTATTCATTTCATTCCAATAATGTTATTTTAATAAATATCTATTCATTTTTAAAAAAAATTTAATAGCTTATCATATCTGTATAAAATGATTAGAATGAAGGATTAAAGATGAATCTGAAATTACTCTAATTGAGAATGGAATAGGCCACCTGTCACCCATTACTCCACCTTTGCAAAAAAAAGCTCTTAAATTCTTTTATTTTAATGACATTTGACATTAATTATCTATATTTTTTAAATCTTTGCATTTTTTTTTATTTCAATTGAAACAAAATATATCATAAATATCAATCACTATGATCTAATTATTTTATAGCATTTATATTTATATTCCTTAGAAATTTAAAATAAAATGTCAAAAATAATGTAGCTTTATTACTATGATTTCATGTAATTTAATAATTTTGTATATTTAACATTAGATGATTTGATCATCATAAAATAATCAGAAATTATTATTTTATAAATTCATAAATTTTATAAATTTATTGTAAAAATATATAATAGAGAATTAATATTATATAAATTAAATATTAAATATGATGTAAAAATAATAAAAAATGGTTATATAAATTATAGAGATGATTAGAAAATCAATATAGAAATGTCCCATTAAAGAATAACTTTTTTGGAAAAAAAAATATATATATTGATGGTTATTACTTTATAAAACACAAATATTTAGATTCCCTTTGCTTTTGCTTGTAAAAGTTATAATACTGTGAAAGGAACAATTAAATGTGTTTCAAGAAAGCTTATATTATATTCTGCCACTCAGAAAAAAAAAATAATAAAAATAAACTATTATTTACCAACTACCTATTAGCTTTAATCTATAAAATAAATATTATAATTATTATTTTGAATATTTTTAAAAATCATCATTATATTTTAAAATTAATTATAAAAGATCATAATTTTTTTTAAATTTTTTCCTTAAAAATAAAAAAAATTTTAAAAATATCATAATTCAAACCTTGATTGTTTTCTTATTTTTACTAAATAAATATTTAATTTATTGAGATTTTCATTTATAATTAAAGTAAAATTTATATTATTTAAAACATAACATAAACTTTTAATAATAATGATTTATTCTATAATTCATATGTAATGCTCAAAACAAGCAATAATTATGCCAATAACAAGCGGTAGGTGACAGGTAGTACCGGTAGACAGTCCAAATTAATTTTCAGAAAATCCAAAAAGAAAACAACATAAATCAAAGATCCAAATCAGTTACCATCTGCAACCCAACTCAAGCTCATCTGCTTTCTGATTCGATAAGCATCAAAATCCAATATTTACACTACAGAAAGTCTTAAAACCATAATCTTTGAACCCAGTTTTATCTTCACAATCATCTCCATTACTATCATGGATTCTGCGACGGATTCTTTTTCCAAGCTCAATATCAGTAATGGAGATTTTCCTTCTTCCGTGCCCGGTTTACGGAACAATCTTCACCTTCTATCTCCTGACCAGGTTATTGTGATTTGTTTTTGTATGTTAAAAAGGATTTTCTGATGTGGGTTTGTTATATATTTATCGATAATTGCCTGGTGGCAGATTAAGTTGGCAAAACTGTTGGTGGAAATGGGACAGACTCATTTGTTTGAGCATTGGGCTGAGCCTGGTGTTGATGATGAGGAAAAGAAAGCTCTTTTTCATCAGGTTTCTATGTTTTTTTCTATATATTTCTTGCTTATGACGCTCATGTCAAACTTTTTGTTGTTTATGGGATTTTTCTACAAGTTAACTTCTGTGGAAGATTTTTATCTGGATTTGGATCTGTTTCTTGTAGATTGAGAGAGTGGTTTGGTGAGCTGGATTTAAATCTGTGCTTTGGCATTTATCTTTGATTTATCAGGAAACTACTTGACAATACGGTTCTGGCACAAACGATGTTAGATTCCATGCTTCAGGATTTCATTATATCCATGTCTTCTGCTTCCAAAACTATCATAAACCAAGGACAACACACAAACATGCATATTTTAGTTTCAATAAGTGGAAATTCAAAAGAGATACAATTCCTAACTTTGTTTTTCCTTTCCTTTTTCATTGTTTAGAAATTTTTATTAATCAAATATTAGATTCTAGGTTCTAAGTTTTAAAGTAATTTTCTAGTGAACATGCATAATTCTTCACAACTAACTTTTGACTGTTATTCATGTGATCGTTCCCTGTAGGTGGCTCGACTTGATTCTAGCTATCCTGGAGGATTGGTGTCATATATTAAAACGGCAAGAGAACTCTTAGCGGATTCGAAAGAAGGGAAGAACCCATTCGATGGCTTCACACCATCTGTGAGTATATCGAGAATTTCATGATTGAAACTTAGAAAATTTTCTTTTTGCGATGATGCAGGGGAATAATCTTTTGTTTTTTTTTGCCATGTTTGTTCATATCTTTTAGCTTGATAGTGAACATACACTTAAATTTCTTTAAGATTGGTTTGATGAATCGATCAATGCTAATTGAAGTACCTTGAACGATGAAAAGGTTAAATACACAAAACACTTGATGATGAGAAAAAAAAATATAAGAAAATTGGTTGACAGATTAGTTGTAATTTTCAGGTTCCGTCCGGAGAAAACTTGACATTTGGTGATGAGAACTTCATTAAATTTGAGGAGGCAGGAGTTAGAGAAGCCCAGAATGCTGCATTTGTTCTCGTTGCTGGCGGGCTTGGAGAACGCCTTGGATACAATGGAATAAAGGTGACTTGTTCATTCACTTATCTGGATTATTTCTGATTGCAGATCATCTGTTCATTTTTCTTTTCTAAATTTTCGCATCAAACTATAATATTTTTGCTTATATCTTCTTTTGTTTTAAGCTTAGGAAGGTCATTTTATTTGGCCATAACTAAATATTTGATGAGAATGCAGCTACTGGCTGAATTGAAACATGCCTTAGTTTCCATTTTCTTATCCATTAAAGGTGCTATTTCCCGATTTTTACAGACGCAGTCACTTTTGTTTGACATGTCTCCTTACCTCGCTAACAACAATTCATGTGTCATGTTCCATTCCAACTCATCTCAAACCTGCTAGATTCTGAACTCCATCGTTCCAATTTAACCTTAACATTAGGTTATCTGCAGGCGTATATCAAACCACATCCTCTTGGGTACTTCTTTTGTTATATCCCACGCTAATGGGAAATTGGGAGGAGTTTAAAAGGTTTAGACCCAATTACTAGTTAACCTGGAATAATCATTCTGTGTTAGTGGTTTGAGGCTGAATATTAACTAGAGTCTGTTGTGTTTAGGCTATCATAGTTTGCTAACTCTTAAATTCTAGAACAAAAAAAATTGCTCAAGCTTGACATTCAGCATAGCCAAGGACAAAAAGTTCTTTTGCATCAGTTGTGTGCACAAGATATTATTGCAATGCTCATGCTTCTTCACCATAAGGATGTCTATCTCTTGAATTGATCGAGGCCAGCATCTTGGAAAAGTAGACGTTGTATGGTTGGTGGGCTCTTTTACCTTTACTTACCAACATCAATTTGACCCGTCCAGGTGGCTCTTCCAATGGAAACCACAACAGGGACTTGTTTCTTGCAGCATTACATCGAGTGCATTCTGTCTCTTCAAGAAGAGAGCTATAGACGGACAAAAGGTATTGCATTTACATTGTTATTGGTATGTTGTGATGGATGTTTCCATATATATATATATATATATATATATATTATATCACACAAATAATGCTGGGTCTCGGAGGAAAATGTAAGAAGACACTGCAATAGAAGTTTTTATTGTCACATGCTAGATATGAATTGAAATGTAAACATCCTATTAGCCGTACAATATCAGTTGCAAGAGTCAGAAAGGCTTTTATAAAATATCTTCCACCTTTAGCAATTCCGTCATATCTGCAGCCATTTGGTAGAGTTTCCGTACTAAGAATTCATACCAACTCCGCCTCATAATATGCATTGTTCATCCTAATTCTCTTAACCAAGGACATTTACATTTTCAAATAACCCTGTTGCTTTGTGAATGTAGGCAAATGTCAAAAGGACATTCCTTTTGTTATCATGACATCAGATGACACTCATTCCCGTACACTACAGCTTTTAGAATCGAAATCTTATTTTGGGATGAAACCTTCTCAAGTCAAACTTCTAAAGCAGGTAAGAGGTCGGCCATCTTTGTCTTAAGGAACATCTTTCGGCATTTGATTATAACTGAACTGAAGTGTTAACTTTCTCAATTGAAACAGGAAAAAGTTGCATGCTTGGCAGATAATGATGCCAGCCTTGCTTTAGATCCACAGAACAAATACAGGATTCAGGTAGGTACGGTTTATGTTGTACATTATTAATTAAATTTCTGGAATTTATGTACACTTAAATGTTTTTCTTTTTTATATAGACAAAACCTCATGGCCATGGTGATGTTCATTCGCTTCTTTATTCTAGTGGCCTTCTTAGTGCTTGGTAAGCCTCAATCCTCCCCAAATTTTGCAAGGGTGTGTAGGCATAACAAGTTAATTATTTGTTATTTTCAATATCTGAAAAAGAAATTGTTTGAAAATTTACATTACTTGAAAGAAAACACTGTGATTGATCTTTTACTCTATATTTAAACTATTGCTAGAATGTAGTAACCTTAGCAAGTTAATTTCAAAGTAATTTCTTTCTCTTCTATAGGATCCAATAAATTTGATCTAATGACCAATATAGATGAGTGAGTGCAGCCTTTTACTTTTCTCCACGCACACAGAGGAATAACAGTAAATTCAGTTTGATGTTTCATATTATTTAATTGGCACGATATTTGGTTTCACAAACTTCAGTGCCTTGAAGATGCGTGTACATTACTTTTCAGGCATGATGCTGGCTTGAGGTGGGTTCTATTTTTCCAAGATACAAATGGACTTCTTTTCAAGGTTGGACTTCTTAACATTGTCTTTTGCACAGGAACAGGAACTAATAGAATTTAGTAGATGTTTATTTCATAATCCAAATTCTTTACTGGTCTAGGCAATTCCATCTTCATTGGGTGTCAGTGCCACCAAAGGATACCATGTCAACTCCCTTGCAGTTCCTCGGAAAGCTAAAGAAGCTATTGGAGGAATTACCAGACTCACTCATACTGATGGTATTACAATTATTTTTTTTCTTTAATGTTGGGATACTGGTTATATGAGATTCCTGGGTTAACCACCTGATTTCTCTGTGAATAGTCATTCCTGATTTATACGCTGTGGAGCCAAACGTCAAGGTGCTTATTTATTGGATGATGGTTTTTTAATCTTTAGATCGGGTTTGGGTGGGAGCAGAATAAGTGTATTGCTTGATTCAATGGTTAAAATCTCAGGCTTGACCTAATTACTTATTTGTTCCTTTCTAGGAATGTGCCTTTTTTCTTTCGGTGTGCAACGTAATTATTAAAGATGAGGCTTTTTGTTGCACAAAACGTATAAAATTTACCTTGTTACATGCATGCATACATACATACATATATGCATATATATATATAAGCACATGCACACACCAACTCAATTATGTTATATACCAATCTGCTCCACCTATATACCAAATATGAGATTCTCCAACACCCCCTCAAGTGCAATTGATTTGGATTTGCATTACTTGCTAAACATGAATCTTCACCTGAAAGCCTATCACCTGAAAGCCTATCAAACATGTAGGTCTATCTCTGAGACCCTAGATTCATAAACAGGTCTAGACTATTTGTTAGCCCAATTCTAGATCTCCGAACTCAAATACAATATTATCTTATTGTTTGACCAAAGTTTTGATATCACATAGAAATTCATGGGCTGAGGGATTTGAGTCAAACGTGCAACAGTTACTATATATATCACAATTACAAAACCAATTAGCTTGTGCTATTCTACTTATATATCACTTAAATTTTTTACATTTTTTAATGTGGATTCTCCACCAGGCTTCAGTAATTTCGGTAATCACATGCTTTCATGATACTTGTAACTACTATTTATGATGCAAATATAACTGATTTATCAGGGCGGTCCATGGTGATTAATGTGGAATACAATCAGCTTGATCCTCTGCTTAGAGCAACGGGGAATCCTGATGGAGATGTTAACTGTGAGACAGGCTATTCTCCATTCCCTGGAAATATAAACCAAGTAATTTCTGACATAATTACATTTTTTGTTTTCATTCCATTTGCAAGACATAGTAGGATCAGAAGTATAAGCTAATTGCTTTAATTTTTCCTTTAGATTCTAGGTTGGAACAGTGTAGTTACTGGTAATGTTCTCCTAAACATCATGATCAAGATCTCATTTTTTTCAAAAGAATTATGTGTTTTAATTTTATGTGAGGTGTATCAGGAATGACGGTTCTGGTGTGTACTGCACTGATTGTCAGATTGTTACATGCTTAGTCTTAATCTTTTGCAGTTGATTTTGGAACTCAGTCCTTATATCGAGGAGCTCAACAAAACCCGAGGTGCTATTAAGGAGTTCGTTAACCCAAAGTGATTCTTCCTTCTGCTACTTCCTACTTTGCTATTTTGATTACTTACTTTGAGTCTTCCAAATAAAACTTTTTAGAAGATTTTTCATGCTTAATTAGTCACTTTCGATCATTTTATCCTAATTAATACAATTATTTAGATGGAATATATGTTTAAATTTTGAAGCATTTCACCCCTATGCGAGAAGCATCTTCAAACTTATTCTGAATTTTCTTGCTTTCTTACGCTGCAGATACAAAGATGCCAGCAAAACTTCATTTAAATCTTCAACTCGACTTGAATGCATGATGCAAGATTATCCAAAAACGTTGCCCCCTTCAGCAAGGGTTGGATTTACGGTATGTGGGATGGAACGTTCGAGTCTTGAGATCGAGACCATGTTACAATAGCATCTTCTGTTCTAACTTCTACTCACTGTGCAACTATTTTCTACTTCTACGCTCAGGTGATTGATACTTGGCTAGCCTATGCACCTGTGAAGAACAATCCAGAAGATGCCGCTACGGTAATGCTTTCTCGGTGACCGTAAATTGTTTGTTAGTTAATTTTGTAAGATTTTTAGTGTTGGAAGGATCTGAAAACATATAAAACCTGGACAGCTTGGAGACTTTTCGTCCCAAAATTTATTAACTTAGCTGCTGAAATATTTGGGCATAACCGTTAATATGACTCAAGTTGATGAGTCTGCCTTACTAATTATATAATCTTATTAGTTCTACCAAGAAGCCTATGTGCGATGATCACCACATGCTTCGACAAGAACATACAAGAACATGACTGATGAAACCATTTAATCTTACATTCGGTTAATTTGTTTTCAGTTAAAGTTATTCGTTTTTAAAGTTCATTATACATTTTATAATATCTACTCTCATTGAATGGTTTAAACAGGCAGCTTAACTTCTTTTTTTTTCTTAATTTAGATCCCTAAAGGAAACCCATATCACAGTGCAACTTCTGGAGAAATGGCCATTTATCGTGCAAATAGCCTCATTCTTAGAAAGGTAGCTTTGCTATGTTTTCAAGTAAAGTAATCCCTTCTCCATCCATGTATTTATTTTTCCCTCTCAATTTCTCTTTCAGATTGGTGTCCGAGTGGATGATCCAGTTACCCAGGTATTCAATGGACAAAAGGTGGAAGTCTGGCCTCGCATCGTATGGAAGCCAAAATGGGGATTGACATTTTCAGATATCAAAAGTAAAGTCGATGGAAATTGCTCAGTTTCTCAAAGGTCTACACTGTTCATCAAAGGTCGTAATATTTATGTCGAAGATCTGTCCTTAGATGGAGCACTTACGATTGAATCTGTCGATGAGGCTGAGGTATTTGGATGTTCTTGTTCGAGTTTTGAAAATGTTCATTCACCCAATAACAGATAGCAATCTATATGGAAAGCCACAGTTCGTTAATGTCTGGATGACTGTTTTCATATGAAGTCCATAACTTGTACATTTCCTGTTATGAACTCTATAACAGGTGAAAGTGGGAGGTTCTGTGCAGAACAAAGGTTTCATCCTGGAAAATGCTGACTACAAAGATACTTCAGAACCTGAGGAGATAAGAACCAGAGGTTTCAGAATCAAGCGAATCGAGCAGCTCGAGAAACACTATAATGATCCTGGCAAGTTTGAGTTGAAGGCTTGAAGTAGGTGAGATTTCAGAGTCTTGTCAAGTTACTTTATTAGTTTCCAAAAACAATGGTAAAAGGCATGAATAAGATATCCTTCCAAGTGCTTTTGTAATTTGCTTTGGAAGATAACTGTTAATAGATTAAAAAAAATGAGGTCCTTCAATCAGTCATCTCCTCATTCGTTAGGGAGAAGGATAAGAACCCTAAATATTCTTTTGCATACAAAATTTATGCGGCAGCAAATAAGACGGGCTGTTTCTGAATCTGTTCCTTGTTGCAAATTCTCTTAGACATCCAGGTTCCATTTCTGAATTGGCCTTTTGCCAAGCTTGGCACTATTAAAATCATTAGGGGTGAGCATTGGACGGTTTTGTTATGGAATGAATCAAATTTTTTTTTAATATATAAAATTAAATACAACTGAATTTTTTTGATTTAAAAATCTATAAATTGAACCGAATCAAAATTGAGATCCTTCAATCAATCAATTATTTCCATGAAAACTGAAATTTTTAATTTTTTTAAAAAATTTTAAAATTTTAAAATTGAACTAAACCAGTCAATTAAATGTTCATCCCTACGTATATGTATCTTTTATTAAATATTTAATGGTAATACATGATATGAATGTCATGTTATTAGTTTCAAATAAATTGGATAGAAATGAATCTTAGCTAATTTGAATTTAATTTACACATCATCGAAAGGATCTCGGAGACCCACCAAAGCACAAAAGTCAAGATCTTTCAGAAAAAGAAAAAAGATTCATATTCAAAGAATGCAAAATCGCATGAATAAGCTTATACTAACCCGTCAATTTGGTTTCCAATTTGAGATTTTCATTATTAAATCTAGTTTGAGCGAATTTATAAAATTTATATATGTATTTTGAGTTTGAAAAAGACTTTTAAGTGAATTTTAATAAAGTTACTAAATATAAATTATAAATATAAGTTATTTGTTATTTTTTTATGATTGATATAAATATGAGATGATTGAATCAAAATTATGTTAAAATTTTAAACTTAAATATAATATATATTATACGATATATTTAATATGATTAATAAATAAATAGATAGATATATATAATATATAAACAAATAAATAAAATATCAAATTAAGTTATCACAAGTAAATAATATATCATTAATTTTTAAATAAGTTATGAATTAATATGCATGAATAAATATTTATATTATATAAATAATAATATTTTATGAAAATCCTTACGGAATAGGCAACACGTATTCGGTTTATAGTGATTCGGCACTAACTCTTGCATATGTCTACTTTTCCTAAGTCTCCACTTAGGATTCCACTAAATCACAATTAATTTACAACAAGGATTCCACCAATGAATCATAAACCCCAATGTTTTCTAGACTCACACTCAAACCTTTACAGAATCAACCTCATAAACTCTCAATTACAAAATAATGCCCAAGGATTAATCACACACCAACCCACAAAAGCAATCCCTAGCTTTTCACAAGTAGGAATACAATAAATGAGAGTTTACAATTGTTAGATACATAAAATACAAGTAAACTTACTTGTTTTTGATAACAGAATCTCAATGGAACAAATGCTCTGCAAAACTAGTCGTTAGGAAGAAAGATATGAAAATTGTATATCTAAAATAGCTGTTAGAAAGGATTTAAAACCTTTCTGCAAAGTCGGGTACGACCGTACCAATCTTTGTATGTCTGTACAGATTTAAAAATCTTTTTAGAAAAATAGGAGGGAAATGCGGTACGGTTGTACCAACATTGGTACGCCCGTACCAAAACAATTTTCCTGACAAGCAATTTTCCTATGAGCTCACGTACGGCTGTATCACCCAATGGTATGCCCGTACCAAAACAGGTTTACTGACAAACCAAATTCCTGCGAGTAATGTTACGCCTGTACCACTCAATGGTACGCTCGTACCATGCTCTATCAAACAGTACTAGGTTGATACGGTCGGCCATATGACCGTACTACTCAACTAAGCAATTTGGTATACTCATACCAAAGCAGGTACACCCGTTCCAACATAAAAGCACACATAAAAAATAACAAACAATTACACTCACATATGACACACGCATCAAAATCTAGTATCTAACATTTTATATTATTAAAAAATTAATAAAATTCTAACTTCAACATAATTATGGTATATTAGAATTTAGGAATGGTGTTGAAAGTTATTACGTATTGAGAATAAGATGTTATTCAAATATATTTTCTTATTTCCATTTTAGGAAAATCCGCACCGTCCATAGATTATGAAATCACATCCACCAACCTCGAGTTGAATGTACATGATATTTCATTTATTTTATAATCGATATAAGGTTTATATTAATTTTTTTATATATTATGAACTTAAAAAAATTTAATTGAATCATAAATAAAAATAAATTATTTATTATTTTTATATTAATAATATATTTATAAATTATACATCAAAAATTAAATTTTTTTCACTGAAATTAACAAAATGAATTCATAATTATCTAATTTAAATTTAATCCATTTATTAAATGAATTTTAAATTTGTGTTAAATTACACTCAAAACCAAGATGAATAATAAGAAAAGGAAAAAACAATGACAATGGTAGCTATCATACAATCACACATGGTGAGGCCAATGCCCTAATCAAAGTTGAATTTAGAAAATTCAAATTATATGTTATTCCATGAAGTTTCTTCTATTTATTTCCCTACAAAGATTAATACTAATAATAATTTTAAAATACAACCGTCACTTAAATATTTTATTAAAATATTATTATTTATGATATTTTAAATCTTTTTATTTTCATGATGCATGGCATACATTACAATTACTTGTTTGACATATTATGAGTTATAATTTAATTTATTTAATATAAAATAATATATTAAATTATTAATAATTTAATATCAATAATAATTAATTAGCAATAAAATTGTTTATTATTATTTTATTTTTATATTATATTTATGAAATAGAGTTAATTATTCATTTCTTTTATACCTCAATTATCGGATAGATTAGATATATTCAAACTCAATTTATATTCTCATAAAAGTCAATTTGTGTAATATAATAAAAAAAAGAATTACAACTTGTAATACATTTTTTAATCTTTTATTTATATGATAAATATATTTATATGAATTAAATCTAAATAAATAAATGTGATAGTGGACTTCGAAAGGATGTGTGTAGCACTTTCTATACCCACGTATAATGTGTATTATATACACATCCTTTAACCTAAATATTTGGTCAATGATAATAATCAACCATCTGCTCTTGTTTCTCCCTACAAAACAAAGAAAATGTGTCCTCTAAATGCCAGAGACTTGCAGAGGATTTTTCAAGAGCTTGACAAAAATGGCGACGGCCTTTTAAGCATAGACGAGCTCAACTGGTTGCTTGAAAGTATCGGAGTTCGTTATGGCCTGAAAGAGCTGGAGGGTTCGGTTGGGAAGTCGAGCCTCAACTTGAATGAGTTCTTGATGTTCTACAACACCATAACCAGACAAAACGACAACGGAGAAAACAGCGGAGCTGCTGTCGAACAAGATGGGATGGTCGACGAGGGAGAGGAAATCAGAAACGACGTGGTCGTTGAGAGGGAAGAGAAAGATCTTGCCGAGGCATTTGAAGTGTTTGACATAAATGGAGATGGGTTCATTTCCAGCGAAGAGCTTCAGAATGTATTGGCAAGACTTGGATTGTGGAATGAGATGAGTGGTAAGGATTGTAAAACTATGATCTGTGCATATGATGCTAACTTAGATGGAGTTATTGATTTTGAAGAGTTTAAGAAAATGATGTCCAAGCGTAATTCTTAGACTCGGTCGATTATATAATATATATTTATTATATTATTTTGATTCAAGATTTTGGAATTGAAGGATCTACAAGATTCTTTTCATTCCATAATTTTTGAAATAATAAAACAACATAAGTGTAGTTTAAAACTTAAAAGATATTATAATACTAGTCTTGACAATTATTATTATTATTATTTAATTAAAAATTTTGAATTTTTTATATATGTTATTCAATAGATAATTAGATTTTAAAATAAAATAATCATACGTATAATAAACTTATTAATAATAAATTTAGTTTATCATATGAGATTATAAATTTATTAATAATATCATAATATTATGTCAATTTTTGTTAAATATTATACACATGATAATTACATATTAATTAATATAAAATTAATTTATATGTAATGTTTAATGAAAATTAACACATATTATTAATTATATTAATGATAATCAATAATTATAAGTAGTAAATTAAATCCAAAGCTTATATCCAAAAATAAAAATTATTGAGATCGCATTGATGGATGAACGTAGAAATTTTCTGAATAGATTGGCTCCAGAATCATAAAATTGAACAGGAACGTAGGAGAGTAAGGCGACAAGTCGTTTTGCCCGAAAGTCATAATTTTCTGAATTAATTATGTATATTAAATAATTAATATAAAAATTATTGATTTGTAATATTAATTAGATAAATATATAATATATAAATTAATTTTTACATTTATATCATATTATTTTTTAAAATTTAAAATTTTAAACCTTTAATTAAAAATAAAAAATATTTATCATTTGTTTATGAAATTTTTATAAAATCATTTGTGTTATAAGTATATCAAATAATTAAAGTATTTCTAAACTAGTTACATTTTTTAATTTTTAATTAAATTATTATGAATCTCTTTTGATCTATAAAATTAATCTTAGAAAAATAAGAAAATATATTTAATAAAAAATAACATATTTACAAGAAATAATTCAAAATTTAAAATAAAAGTTGACTAATTTAAAATAACATAATAAATTTAATTTAATTTGAGTGATTACTTGAATAATTAAAAATAAATTAATATGAATTAAATTCATTTTAGATTATAAAAATAATTTTATTTTTTATATAAATAAATTCTCATGAGATGATTTATATTTATCATAAATTTAAAAATAAAGTAAAAATGACATTTTTTATGCAAAATAATACAATTTTAATGAATAAATGAATGAGTTATACTTAATAAATATTATTATATTATTAAATGATATAATCCATTTAATTAATTATTTAATTAACTTCTAAGTTAAAAATTATTTTTTAGTGTAAACAGATTATTATATTTCAATTCATTCATAAATTATGAAATAAATGATTAAATCATGAAAAATATGATAATTTTAATTAATAAATTATAATCATATTATTTTAAAATAATAAAATTTCAAATATTTATATTTATCAAATATATTCTATATTTGGTATATTTTAAAATTTTATAAATTAAAAATGTATTTTATTTTCTTTTAACCATGAAGCAATTGAAGATAAAGACATATTTTTAGCATTTTAGGTATAATATATTAAGAAAATTATTTATTAAACTAATTTATAAAATAAAATTTAATACTATTTAATAAACAAGTTATAAATTTTTGAAGTTGAATATATAATTGTTTTAAGCTTGAAGAAAAAATAATATTAAAATAAAATAAAATTTTAGTTTACTATCTCAAAGAAACAAATATTTAATTAACAATTATTGTTATTATTATTTTTTAACAATTAATTTTATATTGTATCATAATATTTGATAATTTATTTATAATAAATTTGAAGTAAATTTTTTTATACATTAAAATTCTATTTTTTTTAAAAATTATTATTTTTAAAATTTTCAGAAATATGATATTTACTAATTTTTTTATTTTTGGAAATTTGGAAAAATCTTTTTTTTTTCGAATGGTATAATATTAATATTATGTGTATGCATCAATCAATCAGATGGTGAGCTGTTCAAAAGAAATCAATCGGACGGTGTGCACTGTTCGGAGCTAAACTTCCATAAACTGCCACGTGTCAAACAACGACTAGCATCCTTTCTCTGTAATTTAGAAAAAGAGGAAGGGTATAAATGGGAAAATAAACATTTACTAATAAAAAAATGGCAAAAACAAAAGAAAATCGCATTTTTTCATTTAAATGTTTTTTTTAAAAATTCAATAGAATCGGATAAGAGACTTGCGAGAAAAAACAACAATAATAATACTAAAAACTCTTCTTCTCAGATTTTTAGGGTTTCAATTTTTTTTTTTGGAAACATTCTTCAATGCTACAAAACTAGTCTACTTTGGTATGTTCTTTCGCTCTTTCTTTTTTATTTTTTTAGATATATTTATTATTTGTTTCTCTGTTTGCTTATTCTGTTCTGTTCGGTAACTAATAGAATGTATCTGAAGAAGGAATAGGAGGAAATAGAGAAAAGAACTAAAAGCTTTGCAGTTTGTAATTTGTAAATTTTTTCTGGGTATAATGCACAAATGTGTGTTAGTTGAAGTCTTATGCAAGAATTTGACTTACTTTGACTTGAGTGGAATTGGGAAAAAAAATTGTGTTGGTATCGGATTTTCGTGGCTAAAAAGTGGACAAATTTGGGTATTTTGGAGTTCGTGATAGATAGAAATCGTCAATCTATGTTGTTTTTTTAGATTTTTTGTGTTATGGATTTCTGTTGATTTACTTGAAGTTTGACTCTTTGATTTTTTGGTTGTTGCAGTGAAACCCTAATTTGTTCATCTAGATTAGGAAGTTCATTGGGGCGTTTTTTTTTTTTCTTTTTTCTCTGTTGTAAAGAGATGGGTGGTGAAGAGGGAACGAGTAATGGTGAGACTGGAAATGAGAGAGATCAATGCTTTGAAAGTGGAGCAATGAATAATGGCTTTGTTGGGATTAGAATTGGGAATGATAGCGGTGATGGGGCTTCAGCGCCTAGTGAGTGTTTACGAACTTACAAGAGGCGGAAGCGTACAAAGTCCAGTTCAGAGAGTAAAGCTCAAGAGGATGGGAAGGGTTCTGTTGAAGCTGCTAGTAAATTAGCAGATGAGGTAAACTTTTTTTCTCCGTATCTACACATGACTTAGCTCATTTGCTGCCTTGTATGAAGCTTTCAATCAAATACCATTTCTTTTCTTTTGCTTTCTATTTGTTTGTGGTTGTTAGGTTTCGGGTTTTGAATTAAAATCTTGTGTGATAGACGTAGTGAACATATGGTAAATTGGCACTGTTAACAGAAAACATTAGTTTGTATGCTTTACAAAGTGGATCATTTGACAAGGTGAGCTAAATATCTGAATTATTCATTATAGAAGTAGCTGGAACAATTACCAGATATTATACATAGTTGAAAGATAGCACATTAATTAATGCTCTCAGCAAATGGGTAGTTGAGCTAGAAGGATGCTGATATGGTGTTTTGTTATTGCATTTGAATTAAATAATCTTGCATGTAAATTATACAATACTTTTGCATGAAGGTAATGGAAGCAAACCCATATTCAGTTTTCTCACTTTTATCACATGGTGAGCGATGGCTTTGGTTTACAAGAGGAACCTACTGTTGAATTTACATATAGTCATCCATAAGATTTGATGAATTACAATTTTAGATTTTGGGCTTCGCTTTTTCAGTTTCATGGCTTAACTTATTCAACAACTGAAGGTAAATTGTCACCTATAGTTTTGACATTTTTGAGAAAGAACGATTAAACAGAAGAAAAACATGTATGCCTTTTGATTTGGCAAATTATTGGTTGATGCATTGATTGCATGCTACATGTCAAATCATTTAAATCATCGGCATGCCTAACATACTTGTATTTGAAGTTATTATCAAGATATGAGCATTTAATGAGTTTAAAGCATTTAGCTCTTGTTTTGTTGGCGACTAGGAATGAAATACTTAAATTCCGGTTTCTAGGTGCTTTGTTATGTAAAATGTATGAAATGAGATACATAATTGATTTTATAGATTGGAAGGAATACTCTGGTCCTCTATTTTTCATTCATGGGTAACCAACGTGGATTATATAGCACCACAATATCTGTGTTAAGCCATTACTACTCTATTGAAAAAGAACCCAAAACCTTCAAGCTGCTAGATGATAAATGATGTTGTCACATATTTTGCTTCTTTGATAGTTTAAACTAACTGGCACGATAATTTTAACGTCCAATGTTGTTATCAAGGTTTGAATGGAATTTGTATCTTGGAGGCTTATGGTGACATGGTAGAAGATTGTCATACCTTTCCTCTTGGCTTCATCCCAATATTGTTGAAATTGGGCCAAAAGTGTATTTGATTGTAGTTTTGATAGGAGATATGTTATCTGCTCTAGGTAAAAAGAAAGTGTCCAGTTGAATCTGTAGTTTTGGGTGCTAAAGTTGAAGTTGAAAAGATATATTTGTTCCTAAGTGGTATGGATTTGGACTCCATCTTTATTCTAACTACTGTACTATGTTTTCTTTAGTTGTTTTTCTTCTTTTAAACCATGCACCAGGTTTTTCTTTTTTCCTTTTTGACCTAGCTATTGTGATTTCTTTGCAGACCGGAAAGGAAAAACCAGACTGTACTCCTGAGAATTATGCTTCTTTGGAAGGTTCAAATGATGTTTCACACAAAGATTGCAGAAATTTTGTTCTTGACTGCATTTATCGATCATTAAATGATGATGAGGGTGGCATGCAGGGTTGCATCCAGGATGCAATAATGATGACAACAAAGGTTTGTGCTTGCATGGCTTGTACCCTGAAAATATTATTGTTACTTGTGTTATCTTCAAGTGCTTTTCCTTTGTATTAATATTAGTGTTGCATTTTTATATAGGAATCTGATACTGGTGACAAAGATAAGTGGCCCTCACTATCAGGATGGAGGAGCAACGGAACTCATTATGCAGCTAGAGGGAATGTGAATATCACATCAAGTAAATCATTGAATGATTCTCATCGTCCTGTCACCAAGATGTGCCAGCATGCTTTACTCAATACTATACTATCTGAAAAGTTCACCTTACTGTGTAAACTACTGTCAGAAAATTTCAAAGAAATGAAGCCTGACAGCCTTTTAAGCTTAAGTCGCATAAACACAAGAATGAAAGATGGCATTTATGAACTTTCACCTTTGCTTTTTTATTCAGATATTCAACAGGTAATGTGTGTATTGTTCCTTCACAATAACTTTTATCCTTTGTTTATTTATATTTTATGCTTTCCCTTCATTAATTTTCTTTATTGTCTTTTGAAATTTGAAGTATTTAGATTTGAGTTAAGCGTGTAACATCCATGCATGTGCTAAACAGAAAATGGATTGATACTGTACATGCTTCTTAATCAACAACTTGATTATTTGCTCACTTATGTGTGGACACTCTGCTAAAAAAATTTAAGCTTATTATCTTACATGAACCAAATCAATTTAGGGCTCCATCTCTTAGTTTCTTTATGCTACCGTCATCATCTGCATCATTTCTTTTGACATGTTCATGTACCCAAACAATTGTTTGTCATTCAATAATCAGGAACTATGGAGTGGCAAACCAATTATAGTGCAGATCTTGTCTTCTTTTTTAGTTGGTGACTTCTTAGGATCACTTACAATTTCCATACTGCTAATAATGTTGTCATGAAACTTAGTTTGTGCCATCTGTAATTTTGACAATTTTTTAAAAATTGAATTGTTTCCTTTTCATGCAATTTTGACAAGAAATCTCAATTGGCAAGCCACATTTCTAGGAATGTTCAATTATTGCAAACACATCTGATTTGTTTTTGACTATTCGTTTTATAAATTTTTTGGTGGCAATCAATCATCTGGAAATTAATATCTTCTTCAGGTTTGGAAAAAACTTGAAGGAATTGGTTCTGAATTGATCTCTCTTGCAAAGAGCCTCTCAGATGTGTCATCAAATTGCTACAATGAACAGGTATCCTGAACTTGCAGGGGCTCTCTTATTGTGCTAGAAACTTGTTTATATTTAAATTTTGCATCACTTTTAATTCTCTTTTATATTTAGTGTTTAGATTGTGATAGTTTGGGTTACTTGTGTCTGAAGAAATTTTTTGTTGTCTTGGCATATAGCAGTTCCATACGGAGGAATCTTATTTTGACAGTAAACCAGAGCAAAGGGAAGCTTGTGGTGCATACAGAGTCTGCAGTTGCAGGCGTTGTGGGGGCAAGGCAGATGGGAGAAATTGTCTAGTATGTGATTCATGCGAGGAAATGTATCATGTATCCTGTATTGAACCTGCTGTCAAAGAGATTCCCTCCAAGAGTTGGTATTGTGCAAACTGCACTGCTAGAGGGATGGGATCTCCTCATGAGAACTGTGCAGTTTGTGTGAGACTGAATGCCCCCAGGAATCTATGCACTCAAGCTGGTGATGACAGGAGATCTCCAACAATAGATACTGATAATATCTTGAGCGAGTTTGAAGAGAATTCAAATCATACTCAAGATAATTTTCATAAACCACTAGCAGGTGAGAAAAATATCCATCTTTGTAAAATTTGTGACTGTGAGGTGGAAGATGATGAAAAGGCAAAGATATGCGAGCATGTTGTATGCCCTTACAAGTACTATCATGTGAAGTGCTTGAAGGCTAACGTGTTAAAATCTTATGGTCCTCGCTGGTATTGTCCTTCTTGTCTATGTAGAGCTTGCCTCATTGACAGAGATGATCATCAGATTGTTTTATGTGATGGCTGCGATCATGCATATCACATGTATTGCATGAGTCCACCTCGTTCCACTATCCCAAGAGGAAAATGGTTCTGCAGACATTGTGCTGTTAAAATAAAAGAAATTCGTAGGGCGAAGAGGGCATACGAGAAACGGGAAAATAGCTTGAAGAAGAAAGCTAGAATCCATGAGAACAAACTGGATGAGAAATGTGAACAGGAATCTGATAAAGGTCGAATGGACATTCTTCTAACAGCAGCTCTAAATTATGAAGAAAGACTCGGCCTATAAGATCAATACACGACTGTGACTGGAACGGAGGAGTCAAAAAGAAGTTGCAAGCTCCTTGTCAAGGGATATTGATGTTGTACGATTAACGGGTACGGAGATTGAGATTTTTATTTTTACCTTTTGCCGCTGACTAATCTTTTGTTAGGTTGTGAGTGAACTCATAGAATTTGCTGGCATTTAGATGCATGACTGGGTCCAGGGAATGACTCTGAAAGCTTGTATATGTGCTTGCTGGCAATTCCAAATACATGAGATGTAGTTCTAAGGAGGATCAGGGAAAATTTTTGGGTCCGTTGATTGGAAACAATTATTTTGACACCAGTAGTTTGGAATATGTACTTGACAGATAAGATTTACAGATTCTTCAAAGGTGTACGTACCTGAAGCTAATGTAATGTTTCCTCATCACCTCCATCTTGTAAAATGAAGAAGCTGCTGACCTTTCAATCTAATTTGTTTCTTGTGCAACTGAATTCATGCTTTCATACCCCTCGGTTGATACTCTTATTTTGACTGTTGGCATCATTATATTTTAACTCATTTATCATATTTTGTTAAAATGTTTATTATATAAATATGAATATCATTTTTCATTGCATGAATGGATCAATATAATCGGTAAGGTTCTAATTTATTTCTAAAAAAATATTTAAATGTTTCTCTCGGAAGAAATAAGAATCATTATATACGTCTGGATACAGATTAAAATTTAGACAAACGCGGTTTAGAATTAATTCACAAAATTTCATATATCCATTTCTGGTGGTCTTGGCGCCATTGCAAGTGTTCTTATTTGTCAGGCCAAGCTCTCGTACCATATACAACATGAAATCATCAAAACGAACGGATGTTGCTTTTTTGTTTTATGGTCTTCTGTAAACAAATGGAATTTTGATCGTCATAGAATTTATTTTGTTGTATTTACCATTGTAGTTTCTTACATTGCATTTTACCTTTCTTATGCACCACAGGAGGAAAAGCTGCCACTTTCTCATCCTGCTATCCGTTATGCCAAACGAATAAAAGAAAAATATGGCAGATGAGTTTCAACCAACAACAAATGGAAGAAGGGCTTTCAACTAGCCATTCCCAAATATTACAATGCATAGTTCTCTCAACGGGCATTAGTGACAATGATAATGAAGATGGCATAAACTTCTTTGTTTATGTTGATGAGTTTACACAGACGGAGAAAATAACGTAACAAATTCAGGATCGATCTCATTTGTGGAACTCCATGACCCAGCTAGCGTAAGCAGGGCATATGACTTGACAACTTGAAAAGCCAGACTGTAATGCCAATGCCTCAAATTCGTCCTTGGTCCTCTCCTTCCCTCCAGGATTTTGAGCTAACATTAGCAAATCATCCCCCCATGCAATTTGGGAAATGATACTATTTTCTGGCTCAGTCGGAAGAATCGATTCCACTATTATCACTTTACCATTACTAGGAAGTGCTTCCCAGCAGTTTTTGAGAAGTTTCAAACAATGCTGGTGGCTCCAGTCATGGGGGATCCACTACAAATTCCATTAGGAAATCAACAAACGCTACATCTTGCAAACTCTAACATGCTAACGTGGCCTCTAGCTTAAGGCCATGCAGAAAGGGAAGAAAACGAAGATAAGAAGAAAATCCCCATTTACTATCTTTCTTGAAATAGCCTAAAGGCTTGCCATTCCCAACATATAAACTTATTCTGAAAACCCTATTATTGTTAAAGCAGAGGAAGCAGTGAATTGGGCTTTTACAGGGCCAATGCCACAAGCCTCTAAAACACAATGGGATCTCAATGTTTAGTCCAAATCGGTGAAAAACTAAAATCTATAGGAATTATTTACAAGGCCTTGGAGGGTGATCCGACGAGGGCAATGGTAAAAAAATTTCAAAATTCTTCGAATAAAAAATAAAATTTTAATTTGATGTATTTTAAAGATTGAGATGGGAAAAAGGAATGTTGTTAGTTGTAAAATCAAGAAAATAGGTTTTGCGGGTAAAAAAAAAGGGGATAATATTCAGCTTTTGTCTCCTCAAGTAACCGAATACCCGATTCTGAGCAAGAGAGCTTTAGGAAGCGAATCGATTCATACTGGGTCTTCAAAGAAACCCAAAAAGATATTGTGATTGAGGAAGGTAGCTCATGCAAGGTGTGTTTTTTCACTTTTTATTAATTTTAAATTAATTGAAAGTGTTATTTTGTTTGGTTTCAATGATGTTATCACTATTAATATTGCTTGTATGTATCGGTTGATTTTTCCATGGTTTCGTTTGTTTTGGGCATTGCTATATTCAAATGTTATTTGCATGCAAATGTTGTTTCCTCTGTCATGTTATATTCAAATGCTGTTTGTTTATATTTGTTATTAGTATATTGTAGGTTTACGATTGGTTTACATGCAGTTTACTATTTGTATTAACCCTTGTTTTAGTTCATTTTATGTGGTTGTTGAATAGCTTATTAAACTCGTTCAATATCTTATGATTTTAGGCATATTTTTTTTATTTTTCCTGTTTTTCACTTTGTTATTGTCATACTATATTGAATTGTTGCTGTTGTTTACATTCTGTATTCATGATATACTTCTGGTTTACATGTGGTTTACTTTAGCTATGTTATCATGATCAATGTTGTTTGTATTTATAGGTTGATTTTTTCTCTATTTCGTCTGTTTCGGGAACTGTTATATTCAAATGCTATTTGTATTGAAATGTTGTTTCCTCTATCATTTTATATTCAAATATTGTTTGTTTACATGTTTGTTACTAGTATACTATAGGTTTACAAATGGTTTACATGCAATTTACTGTTTGTGTTAAACCTTGTTTAGTTCACTTTGTGTAGTTATTGAATAGTTTATTCAACTGGTTTGATATCTTATGGTTTTAGGTAGGTTTTTTCTAGTTTTTCCTGTTTTCACTTTGTTACTATCATTTTTCTAGTTTTTCCTGTTTTTCTAGTTTTTCCTGTTTTCACTTTGTTACTATCATTTTATGCGGTTTACCATATGTATTAACATTTATTTAGTCCATTTTATGTGTTTATTTAAAATGTTATTAATATGCTTTTGATTGTATTATTATTGTTGGTATTCTTTGAGATTATATATAGTAGACTGTGTGTGTTAATATTTGTTGTAGTATATGGTTGAAACGGTTTTGTTGTATTAATGACTTTGGTATACTTGTGATTTACATATGGTTTATCAAAAATATTAAAGTGTTTGATATCTTACTCTTTTAGGTAGATTTTTCTCCTGTATGTTCTTCTTGTTGAATTAGAATTGTTGCTATTTTTTTACCAATAGCTGAGGAGTATTCTATCATTGCAGATTTGGTTTCTTGATGGTATACATGTAGCATACTACGAGTATATGACTGACTGCGAGCAGAACATTCAGCTGTTGGTGCATTTAAGCTGCTGGATGATAAATTCTGGATACTTTGATAGCTGATACATATAAGATATTTTGTAAAATCTTTCTCTTTTCTCTTTATTTCTATGTAAAACCTCTATGTTACATCATTATCTACTTTTACTGGTAGATAATCTTCCTTCAATTGGTACATAATATCAAATACTGAATTCTAATTCTTCAATTATATTTGTTCTTTAATTGATTGTTGTAAATTTCTAAATGAACATTGAGATGAAATAAGGATACCTTGAATTTAGAAATTAGTATATTTTGTTGAACTAAACCATTTACCATTATAATAAATCAAGATTGATACTGAATCTTGCATTTTCTCTTCTTGTTGTGTTTTATTGATGTCTTCGTGCCTTGCAGATCTCTTCTATGTTGACGTTGATCAAATGTTTGCAAGTTTTTTGATGATTGATTTTGATAAGTTACTGTTGGATTGAGTTTTCTATGTTTTTATGGAATCTGCATGTTTTTGATGGAGGCTGGGTGCTTTGATGGTGTATTATGGGTGTGTTTGATGAAGGTTTTTGTTGATAATTTTGTATTTTAAAATTATATTAGGTCGTTGTATTTAAAAAGGAATTTAGTTGATTTAGAAAATCTCATGAGATTTTATCTTGAGATTTTCCAATTTATCATAATAAGTTAATTTTATAAAAACTTGTATTTTTGTAAGAAACAATCTAAAAAAAAATACTTCACAAGGGAATTTCAAAAAATTCCCTATATAAAATGCAATTAAAAATGACAATAAAAGTTATTAAAAATATTTTTGTTTCGTATTATTATATTTTTATTTCATATATTTTATATATTGTTTGTTTTTTAACTTTAAAGAATATTATAGTATTAAATTATAATTCTTCTTGTATATAAAATCTTTAAATATAAAAAACAATTTTAGATTAATAAATTTACATATGATTATAAGAAAATAAAATTTCAAAATTTTTTTTAAAAAATCTAAAATTTCAAAATTAGATTTCATGCAGCTAATCTTAATGGGTTTCTTTGATTGTTCATCTTGACTAATTAATTTATCATTCAACGTAATATTGATGCAACTCATGTTAGAATAATTTCTAATATTTGATTCATGTATTTATAGTTTTATAATTCCAATTAATGTTACGTATGATGATGATTAGTGTTGTATTATGCTTGGAATTATTGGGTGAAATTCCCTTCCTCTTATCCTGTTAAAATTAAAGTTTAAGGGTTAAAAGTTTGGTTATAAATGATGTAAGGCCTATTAAGAACTTGACCAATTAAATGGTATATTTACTATTATTTATATAATAGTTAATATAACATAAAAAGATTACCATATGTGAAAAAACAATGCTAATGTGGTCACTTACAACTCATTAATTCATGGGTTTTGTGGTGCAGGAAAATTGGAGGAAGCACTTGATTTTTTTGATAATATGGATGGTCATGGGATCAAAGCAAATATAGTAACTTATACCTCTTTGATTAGTGGACCTTGTGGGGCAGGAAAATTAAAGGAAGCATTTCATCTTTTAGATGATATGGTTTGTCAAGGGATCAATGCTAATGTAGTAACTTTCAACTCTTTAATTAAAGAGCTTTGTAAAGTTGGAAAATTGAAGGAAGCGGTTAACCTTTTAGATGACATGGTTGCTCAAGGGATCAATGCTGATGTGGTGACTTATAACTCGTTGATTCATGGGTTTTGTGAAATGCAATTATGGAAGGAAGCCATAAAATTTTTTAAGCAAATGGAGGGATATGGAATATTACCAAATGTTGTTACATTCAATAGTTTAATCCATAGTTTAAGTAAGAATAAGGAATTGCAACAAGCTAATGAGATTTTTAACTTGATGCTAGAGCAAGGGACAGAACCAAATAGATTTACTTATAATTCATTTTTGAATGGCTTGTGCTTGCTCCATCGCATGGATGATGCTCTTAAGTTGTTAGAAGTTATGGTAGAAAGGGGCATTAAGCTGGATGATGTGAGCTATAATACTTTGATTAATGGCTTTTGCAAGGATCGGAAGATTGATGAAGCAGTTAAGCTCTATTGGGAAATGCTACGTAAAGGAATCAAGCCTGTTATAGTAACATGCAACATTCTCATTCATGGGATGTTTCATGCAAGAAGACCAGAAGCTGCAAGGGAAATGTTTGAGCAAATCCCAAGAGTAGGATTATTGGCAGATATCCATACTTATACCATAATGTTGAATGGTCTTTGCAAGGAAAGGAAGGTATAATATCATAGTTGATGCTAGAAATGATAGAAAGTGGTTGTAAGCCTAACGAGATTTCATATAATATCATAGTTGAAGGTCTTCTTCGACAAAATCAGGTGCAGAAAGCCATGAAATATGTGGAACTTATGTATCAGAAAAATTTCTCTCTAAATGATACTGTAACTAAGTTGATTAATGAATGCAGAGTTTCATAGTATACTTAAATTCTTGCCTGGTAGAGAGAATAGTGTCGAGTGAAGTAACAATCATATCAAATGGTATAATTCATTTTGGCATGCATTTTCATGGCTTGCAGAAATGCCAGCAAGTTGTATTCTGAAATTGCAGGGTGTTTTTAGCTGTAAAGCATGTAGATAGAATGAGGAAAGGGCAATGCTTTCTTCCTTTTAGGTTCTCTGGACTGCTGATTCATGATCTTTCTGAACCAGTTCCAAATTTGTCAACATTGTCTGATTTTTGTTCTTTATAACCATTGATTCAACATTTTCAAAATGAAACCGATGGCTCATGATTTTTCTTTTTTCTTTTTATAAAACTTACTCAACACCTAAAGTAAAATTTTTGGAAGTTAGGATTGAATAAACCAAATCAGTTTTAGGTTCAAACTTTTCAGAAATCAGATGTGACAGATCGTCATGATTCTGGAACCTATACCATCCTTAACATCAACCAAGATCAAAACAAAGTAACTATGGGGAGTACTCTATATTGATTTGGTTCGATACAGCATGATCTTCTCCATGACCATTGCCAAATGAAGAACATTGATAATGAAATTTTTAACTTCCTTATCGTCATAACTTCAGTGATTAGAAAGAATAAATATAAGAAATAATTCTAGAATTTTATTATATTTGATGCTCATTTTTTCAATTTTTATTTAATTAATCTTTCAATTTCAGATGTTAAGATATGTAGTTAATTACTCATATTGATTAATTTATTGTCCAACATAATATTTATATCACTTGCTCATAAAAAAATTTGTCCATAAGTTTAACTTCCATCATGCATCATTTTCATGTGAGATTTTTTTGATACTTTGATCTAAATTTAATAATTAAATTGAAATAAATTAAAAGTTTATTAGAAATGGCAGTTAAAAAGTAAAATGACCATTGTTAGCTGGTTAATTAAAAATAATAAAAAGAGAAGAACAAGTATATGAATTATATAGTTATGGTTAGTTTTATAATCTCAACTCAAACTTGCCTTCTCCACTGTCTGGCTCCTTATTCATACTGCTTCTTCCCCTCTCAATCCCCTTCCACATCAACGCTGCCATGATCCCCAAACCATCCAAATCTCTCTCCTCTTTGTTCTTCACTTCATCTCAACACCCTTCCACGACTCTTACCTGCCTCTAATTTCAAGTTTTAGTTTCATCTATCTTGTAAAAGAAGAAGATATTAAAAGGGAATGGAATATGAGTCACGCAAGAAAGCATCATTACTTCTCATATTCAGATTGAACCATCCTTGTTCACAACGCTATCAACAAGCAAGCAAGCAATCAACATCAGACACCATGGATCCATCGACTATCATAAAATATATTAATTTGGGAATGCACTTTGTATTATAATATTTAATATTGTATATCAATATTTATTTTTTATTTGTTTATTTCTTACTCAAGTTTCCTGAGAATTGTCAAGGTAAAAGGTGATGGGCGCCCGCAAAAGAAGAAAATGGGGCATTGTAAATTTTTGATTTAAAAAAAAAAGTCAGAAATTGCAGGCGAGGACGCGGTTTGATACGCGTACCTTCTGCCAATAAATAGGCAGAGGGATTAAGGCAGAAAATCATCCCAGATCCCAAAAACAATCCAAATCCCACAGAAACGAGAGAAAAAAAAGGGAGAGAAAAGAAAAAATATTTGAGAGTATTTTTAAGTCATTGTAACTCCAAATTATTTTCTTTTTAATAATATTCTTCGATCCTTTGTCCGTGGTTTTTACCCTAATTTGTTTGGGGGTTTTCCACGTAAATCTCTGTGTTCAATATTTTATTTTCTTAAATTTTAGCTGCAATTCTGCTTTATCCGGTCCGTATTTTTCAACAAGTGGTATCAGAGCTTTGGTTCTTGTTGGAGGAATTTTTTGAAAAGGAGCATGTCAAAAGGAAGGAAAAATTACGAGGAATTTTTCAGTGCTATCCGTTCGAAAAACGGACGTAAAAAGGGGAATTAGTGAACAATGTCAAACAGTAAATTTTTATTAAAAGTGACGTACTGTAGCATTTTGGCTAATTCACTGTTCATTACTATAACAGTTATTGTAGTAGCAACGGATTTGGGCTAAGTTACTGTTCATATTGTAGCGGTACTGTAGCAGACACTGTAGCAGAAACATTGTAGCAAAGTACTGTAGCGGTTACTATAGCAGGAGCACTGTAGCAGGATACTGTAGCAAATACTGTTCATGATACTGTTTTTGCACGTATATACCTACTTATCGTATGCTCTGTGGTTGCCATTAAATTGGATCATCCACATCAGAAAATAAGTTAGATTATATCGCAAGCAATGGAATAGTGATAAAAGTAATGGCGGTAAAATTTGAGATGGAGAAGTTCAACAGGAGAAATTTCTCACTGTGGAAACTAAAGATAAAAGCTATCTTGAGGAAAGATGGTTATCTGGCAGCGATCAGTGAAAGGCCGTAGGATTACACAGATGATACTAAATGGAATGAGATGGATGGGAACTCTATAGCAAACCTACATCTGGCACTTGCAGATGAGATCTTGTCCAGTATAAAAGAAAAGAAAATGGCAAAGGAGATTTGAGATCACTTGATCAGATTGTACGAGGCAAAATCGTTGCATAATAAAATTTTACTTAAGAGGAAATTGTATACTCTAAGAATGGCAGAATCTACTTCAGTGACGGAGCACCTTAATGTCTTGAATACGCTATTTTCTCAGCTTACATCATTGGGCTATAAAATAGAGTTTCAAGAACATGCAGAACTTCTACTCCAAAGTCTACCAGATTCGTATGATAAGCTCATCATCAACTTAACAAATAATATTCTTTCCGATTCTCTGGTCTTTGATGATATAGCAGCAGCAATTCTCGAAGAAGAAAATCGACGAAAGAACAAGGAGGATAAACAAGCAGGTTCACAACAAGTGGAGGCTTTAACGGTGATAAGAGGGAGATCAACAGAACGTGGCTCAAGTAGGAGTCACAATCATGGCAGGTCAAAGTCAAAGAGTAAGAAGAATTTTAAATGTTACCATTATGGTAAGAAGGGTCACTTGAAGAAAGATTGTTGGAGTCTAAAGAATTCTAATTCTCAAAGGAATATGGCGAGCACTTCAAATGATGGAAATGTGTTATGTTGTGAAGCATCAATATCTACTGAGAACAGGAAAAAGTATGCTGATGTATGGGTTCTTGACTCAGGAGAAAGTTATCATATGACATCTCGAAGAGAATGGTTCCATCATTATGAACCTATCTTAGGAGGATCTGTGTATAGCTGCGGAGATAATGCCTTAAATATTGTAGGCATTAGAACCATCAGATTGAAGATGCATGATGGAATAATCCATATTATTCAAGGAGTGCGACATGTGGAAGGCCTCAGGAAAAATCTATTATCTATGGGATAACTGGATGATCTAGATTGCACTATCAAAGTTCAGAAAGGCATCATGAGGATTAGCCGAGGAGTGCTGGTGATTATGAAAGGAGAAAAGGTTGCTGCAAATTTGTATATGCTGTGTAGAGAGACTATGCAAGAAGGAGAAGCATCTGTTGCTTCAAGTTCAAGTAAAAGATCTACAATGGCGTGGCATCAGAAACTTGGACATATGTCTGAACAAGGCATGAAGATTCTTGTTAAGAAAGATCTACTTCCGGGTCTTACAAAGGTGACATTACCCTTTTGTGAGCATTGTATTACAAGCAAGCAACATCGATTAAAGTTCAACACATCCAATTCTAGAAGCAAAAATATTCTTGAATTGGTTCACTCTGATGTATGGCAAGCACCAGTTTCGTCACTAAGAGGAGCGAAGTACTTTGTGTCCTTCATCAATGATTACTCCAGGAGATGTTGGGTGTATACTATCAAGAGTAAGGGAGATGTGTTCACAACTTTCAAATCTTACAAAGCGTGAGTTAAACTTGATTCAGGCAACAAGATCAAGTGTTTGAGGATGGACAATGGAGGAGAATATACTGGTAATGAATTTGATAGCTTTTGTAAACAGGAAGGCATCAAAAGGCAGTTTACTACGGCGTATACTCCACAATAAAATGGAGTAGCAGATCGGATGAACAGAACTCTGTTAGAAAGAATAAGAGCAATGTTGGGAGTTGCAAGTCTAGATAAGGCATTTTGGGCAGAAGCAGTCAACATCGCCTGTTATGTGATTAATCGGTCTTCATCTACAGCAATTGAATTAGAGACACCAACGAAGATGTGGACTGGGAAGTCAGTTGATTATTCAAACCTCCATATATTTGGAAGTCTGGTGTACGTGATGTATAATGCCCAAGAAACTACAAAGTTGGATTTGAAATCCAGGAAATGCTTGTTCTTGGGGTATGCTGATGGTATGAAGGAGTATCGCCTGTGGGATCCCACTGCCCACAAGGTCATAGTCAGCATGGATGTTATCTTCTTGGAAGATAAATTGAAGGGAGATGATAATAGCACTTTGAAAGAAAGTTCAGAAACTACAGCTGTATAGGTGGAAAAGAAGTCTACAGAAAAAGATTCTTCTGAAGCAGCACCAGAGCACTAGGTAGAAGAGCCAACCCAGTCTAAAGAGGTAAAACTTGGAAAGGGAAAACGTGCAAAATCTATACCATCCTGGCATGATGATTATGTTATGGATAGTAATATTGCATACTGTCTTTTAATTGAGGAAGGGGAGCCATCAACTCTCCAAGAAGCAATTAGCAGTTCAGATGCAGCTCGGTGGATGGCAGCAATACAAGAGAAAATGGAAGCTTTGCATAAGAACAAGACTTGGGAGCTCGTGACACTGCCACAAGGAAGAAAGGCCATTGGTAACAAATGGATTTTTAAGATCAAAAGAAACAGTGATGATCAAGTGGAGCGGTTTTGTGCTAGATTGGTGGTGAAAGGATATGCTCAGAAAGAGGGAATTGACTTCAATGAAATATTTTCTCCTGTGGTTCAACTGACAACTGTTTGGGTAGTTCTGGCAATGTGTGCTACATTTGACTTACATCTGAAACAGCTAGATGTAAAGACAACTTTTCTTCATGGAGATCTTGAAGAAGAAATCTATATACTCCAGCCAGAAGGTTTTGAAGAAAAAGGAAAGTAGAACTTGGTTTGCAGGTTGAACAAATCTCTATACGGTTTAAAATAGGCGTCAAGGTGTTGGTATAAGAGATTTAATTCCTTCATCATGAGCCTTGTATACAATAGACTGAATTCAAACCCTTGTGCATATTTCAAGAGATTTGGTTATGATTTCATCATCTTGCTGTTGTATGTTGATGACATGTTGGTAGCAGGTCCCAACAAAGATCATATTGAAGAATTGAAGGCGCAGTTGGATAGGGAATTTGAAATGAAGGACTTGAGACCATCAAACAAGATTCTAGGGATGCAAATTCACCGAGACAGAAGCAACAGGAAGATTTGGCTTTCTCAAAAAAATTATTTGAAGAAGGTTTTACGACGCTTCAACATGCAAGACTGTAAGCCAATTTCTACCCATCTTCCTGGTAGTTTCAAGTTATCCTCCAGTATGTGTCCTAGCAGTGAATAAGGAAGGATGGAAATGTCTCGAGTACCGTATGCATCAGCAGTGGGGAGTTTAATGTTCACGATGATTAGTACACGACCAGACATTGCACATGCAGTGGGAGTAGTGAGTCGATATATGGTAAATCCTGGTAGAGAGCATTGGAATGCAGTGAAGAGGATCCTGAGATACATTAAAGGGACATCAGATGTTACACCCGCATCTAGGACCCTAGTAGTTTGTACGTATGTGTGTGATGGTTAGGGTGTATGTATGTATGTAGACGTGTATATATATGTAAGTATGCAATGAATGAATATGATGTGATGATGTTTATATGAAAATGCATGTTAATGAAAGTGAGCATGTTGATGGTTAAGTGTTCATGCTTGTGTATATGTGTGGCTATAATTTGATATGTGCCTTTTGGTTTGCTTGTGTGTCGTCATCTTATTGGGAAGCGTGTCTTCTCG
>CANYBF010526676.1:0-26685 GCA_948192965.1 Dalechampia spathulata
TTAGATTGAATTGTGAACTTTGGAGAAGTTGTGATTATTTACATTGAATTGTGGACTTTGGAGAAGTTTCTGAATGATTGATGTGATAATTATAGAAGTGTTGTTTTAACAGGTATCAAATTATTAGATCTTCATATTACAGAGGGAATTCTGTCGAATTTTTAGCAATATTAATTTTTTTTATGTATTAATATTTTAATTCAAAATTCAAGTATAACTTTATATAAAATTTTATTATAATTATATCCAATTTTTCATATTTTAAAAAAAATTAAAATATTAAAAAATAACCAAATTAAATTTAATTATTTTTTAATTGTAGTGACGAAAATAGCTACGGAATTCCGTAGCTAAATAGCTATGGATTTAGAGACGGAAAAATCCATCGCTAAATCTGTAGCTAAATAGCTACGGAATTTAGCGACGGACAATCCATCGCTAAATTGCTACAAATATTTTAGACGGAAACCGTAGCTATTTAGCGACGAACAAATCCGTCGCTAAATAGCTACGGAGTTGGAGACGGAAATGGTTCCGTCGCTAATCCATCGCTAATCCGTCGTGATTGATATAGCGTCAAATGGTTTACCGACGGAAATTTGTCGTCGCTATTTCCGTCGCTATTATAGATAGCGACGGCTAATTCCTTTATAGCGACGACAAAATTCCGTCGCTATTCCCCTTTATTTTTGTAGTGTATATAAATCCTAAACAATCATAAGATTTTGATTGAAAGAGTTAAATTATATATTAATAATATGTTATATTTTGCAACTTTAATAAATAGATAATATTTTTAAAAATAATTATAAGTATTATTTTCCTTCATATAATTTTATTATAGAAATAAGTCATTATAAATTAAAACTATTATTATTAAATTATTAAAATAAAAAAATTAGTTTTAACAAATTTAGATTTGTTGAACCTTGGGGGTGCTTAATCTTAGTTTTGATGTTAACAACTTTGTTTATAGGGAGATTGTTGAACCTTAGGGCTTTTAGTCTTGGTTTTGAATGATTTTAGCTTGGTACAGGAGTATGTGTCAAGGTACAAGCGTACCATTTGATTTCCTAGGTTGTATGGGTGTATCATTTGATTTCCTAGGATGTATGGGCATACAAGAAGGTCGTACGGTTTCTTGAATTGTAAATCCTTTGAAAAGGGTTTTTAGGTTTCCAATCCTTGTTATTTTCTCTTGGGTTATGTTTTAAGAGATAGGAAGGGATTGTGATTGAGTGATATTTAGTGTAAGCCTTGGGAAAACACTTGTTATAAGGGTTTAGTGTGAGCTTTAAGAAAACACTTGTTATAAGGGTTTAGTATGAGCTTTGGGAAAACACTTAGTGTTACTAGATTGGTGATTCTAGTGTTGTAATCTTTGTTAAAAGATTAGTGGAAACCTAAGTTGTTTGCTTGGCTAAGTGAATATAGGCATTTGTTGGCCGAACCATTATAAGTTTCTTATGTTCATTTTCTCCTCTCTATAATTCTTGTATTGCCTCCTTACTTGGAATTTCATTTGGTATCAGAGCTTAGGCTCTATCTTTTAAGAATTAACATACTTAGAGTTAAGATTAAATGACAACACATTATTTAGAGAATCAATCTTTCACAAGACCTCCTTTTTTATAGTATGGATTATTCTTATTGAAAATATCAAATTGAGATATTTTTGGAGAATGATGGAGTTAATTTGTGGAACTTCATTGAGAAAGATTATAATCCTCCTACAACTATCATTAAAGGCATTTCCATATTGAAGCCTACGGATAAGTGGAATAAAAAAGAAAAGAAGGCTAATGGTATGAGTTAAAAGGCTATGAATTTATTGTATTGTGCCATTAGTAGAGAAGAGTATGGGAGAGTGTCTCATTGCATGATCACCAAACAAATTTGGGATGCTTTGGAAATATATAATGAGGGCATAAATCAAGTGAAGATCAAGAAGCTTCAACTTTTGACTCATGAATATGAGTTGTTCACTATAAGGCAAAATGAGAGTGTATCGGAGATGTACAATAGCCTCATGGTAATTATCAATGGTTTAATGAAGCTTGGGAAGACTTATGCTAAAGAAGATATCAACAACAAAATTCTTAGAGTTCTTCCAAATAAGAATTAGGAAGCAAGGGTGATTGCAATTGAGGAAACAAATGATCTATCAATGTTTTCTACCAATATGCTTCTATGAAAGCTTCTTACTCATGAGATCACCTTAAGGCAAGGTATTATAAGAGGAAAAGAAGAATCTACAAGTAAAGGATATGTGAAGAGTGATTGTCCTAGATTGAGGAGACTATCCAAGCCATTTAAGAAGAAAGCTTTCAAAGCCACTTGGGATAATGAGAGTGAATTGGATTATGAAAGCTTAGTTGGAGAGCATGTTGCTAGACTATACTTCATGGCAATGAAGGATGAAAAAGCTATTAATGAGGTAAGCACCTCTAACCAATCTCTTAATAATGAGTTTGATAATGAGGAAAGTGTCTTAAAAGAACTTCTTATCAAATATGAGCAATTAGCAAGGGAAAACAAAGTTTTTAAATCTAAAAACTTAACTTTGATAAATGAGATTAATTGCTTGAAAATGGAAGTAGATGCTTTAAGTTCTTTTAAAAAGGATTTTCAAAACTCATTTGAAAATGTTTGAAAAATTTTAATATTAAATGAATCCTTGAAAAAGGAAAATGAAGATTTGTGTTTAAAAAATAAGAATTTAAAAAGAGAAAATGAGATTTTAAAAGAAAACCTTTCAAAATTTGAAAAAGGTGGCATTAAAATTGATAGTATTCTTAAATGCCAAAAGCTTAAATTTAATAGGAAAGGTATTGGTTATGATGAAAATATTCCTTGTTCATCAAAATGTCTCAAATTTCTCAAAGCTACTTCTATTGAGAAGGTTTCCAAGAAAAATGAAAGTAAAAGAGTTGAGAACTCCAATGCTAAGAGGTTTAAGACCTCAATTGGAAGTTAATTGCATAAGAATTGCAATTGTGGGTAAAAAATTTCAATGCAAAGCCAAAAAATGTGTGTTTCCATTCAAATGTCAAAATTGGAAATGATTTGAAATATGAATAAAGGAAAGTTCATTTTCATAAACCAAGAAGTTGGAAGACTAAACCCTTCCTTGCTCATTGACATTATTATGACAAGTTTGGCCATTCTAGTTATAAGTATTTTATAAGGTTAAGTCACTTGGGATATATTCCAAATGACTCATATGAAATTAACCCCAATGGACTCAAATACATTTGGGTACCAAAAGTTAAATGAAGTTGTTTTGTAGGTTTGCTTGAAATTCATAAGATGAGATTAGATGGATATTCAAGCAATAAAATGAAGTCTCTTTTGTATTGATGAATTGAAGAATGAGACTATGCAACTATTTAAGGAGAGTTTTACAACTTTATGTTTTTGTGATATGATTGTTATGTATGTTGATATTGTAAATGTTGATTTTGTTTTTATTTTGAAATGTGAATTTTGAACATATGCATAAAAACATACTTCAATGATTAATTTTGACTTATTTTCTTTTTGATGTAGCTAAAGGGGGAGAAGTATGGTGAAAATGGATTTGTGAAAATGGATTCATATGCATTTTTGAAAATAATTTGCATTGAGTATGAATTGCAAGGTTGCAATTTGTTAGGAGGAGATAGATTGGATTGAAAAAATATTTGGGGTTTATCAACATCAAAAAGAAGAAGATTGTTGGACCTTGGAAGTCCTTAATCTTAGTTTTGATGTTAACAAACTTTGTTTATAAGGAGATTATTGAACCTTGGGGTTTTTAGTCTTGGTTTTGAATGATTTTAGCTTGGTATGGACGTACATGTCAAGGTATAGGCGTACCATTTGGTTTCCTAGGTTGTACGGATGTACAAGAAGGTCATACGAGGTTGCAAATTTGGTAGAAGGTTTGGTACGGGCGTACTACTTGATGGTACTATCATATGGATGCTACTGACTCATTTTAGGGTCGATTTTATGATGTCGTATGGGGGTACGTGAATACGTATGGTCATATAGCTTCAAATATGTATTTTTAGCATTTTTTAAAACATTGCAAAATAGCTCTTTTTTTGCATTAATTGCATCCCCAATGGTTATATGAGCAAGGAATAGTTTATATTAGTGTGGATTAACATTATTGAAGGTAAGAAATCAATATTTGATCATCAATTTCTTTATTAAATACATTCTTGTGTGATTTATGTATTTCTTGATTTCTTGAGTTGTAAATCCTTTGAAAAGCGTTTTTAGGTTTCAAATCCTTGTTGTTTTCTCTTATGTTATGTTTTGAGAGATAGGAAGGGATTGTGATTGAGTGATGTTTAGTGTGAGTCTTAGGAAAACACTTGTTGTAAAGGTTTAGTGTGAGCTTTGGGAAAATACTTAAGTGTTACTAGAATAATGATTCTAGTCTTGTAACCTTTGTAAAAGATTAATGAAAACATAAGTTGTTTACTTGGGTAAGTGGATAGAAGCGTTTGTTGGCCGAACCACTATAAATTTCTTGTATTCATTTTCTCCTCTCTATAATTCTTGTGTTGTGTCACACCCAACCCATACCTGGAGCAACATGCTCTCGTAACATACACAACAACCTCCCGTATAGAAAACCGTTATATACACTACAAGGGATACCTGTACACGTATAAAACGACGTCGTATGGGGACAACAGATAGTATGGCGGTGAAATCATCAAACAGAACTAAACAAAACCCTGGATAACAACATACATTCAATTGAATGAGCATGTCAATAATAAACGTGTATTTATTAATATACAAAGGTTCTGGTTACAATAACCGTTCAAGTCACCACCAAACTACAATTACACTACTGCCTCTCTGATCAATATACAAGCTACACTACAAGGCTACAAAAAGAACTATGCTCAGCTACTCTGGATCATCTCGAGGTTGGGATTTGCTGATGATTCCGCCCCTATGCTGATGCTGGCAATCACTGCTCTGGGCCTTCTACAGTAGGCTTGGAACCTGCGTTCATCAATTGATAAACGCTGAGTCGAAGACTCAGTGGTGCTAGCTATCATACACACATATAATATAAACAATCATGTTAAATAACAGGCAATACAATGTAATGCTATGTTACCCCGTTTCCTCTTTCTGTTCTGTACTCGCTTCCCCTCTTTCCTTTTCCCTTATTGTGCACAATATATTCCCATGCTGGATCCCTATGTACCAGTACTCAACTCCCGAAGGAGGACAACTGTAATCCTGGCTCGTAGGCCCCTTTGTTTTGCCTATGTCTTTAGACTCAACTCTTGTAGGAGGAAATACAATATACGATTCCATTATGGAATCCTGTCATATATGATCCAGCATGCCTTTCCTCATTTTCTCTCGCTCTACTCAGGCATTCACGATCCCAAATGTCATGAATATGCTAACATGCGAGAGTACCGTATACAAACTCAAGTAGAAATCATGTAACTCAACAAATAAAGAGCTCATAGCATAAAAGAATAAGCAAATACGGGAATTCAATCCCCAATCATCAATCCTTAAGCCTCAATTGGCTTAACACAATAAAAGAAGCGAAGAACAAACCAAGGTAAACCAGCACTAACCTGTTAGCCGTAAAGCTGCTAGTGACTAATCACGTCTCTAAGCTTCTAACCTTGCAAAACCAACTCCGCTATGCTTAATTCCCTGAAGAGAAACAACCTCTAGGGGTTTAGGGACTTTAGAAAGGGTTTGGGAGGAAGAAAATGAAAGAAAGTTAAAGAAAAGTCTAAGTTTATCCTCTTAAAAATGGTGTTTTAAGTCGCATACGGTCGTACCAAATACCTGTACGCTCATACCAACCTAAAAACCCTGATGCACTGATTTTCCTGTGAGTTGTCGTACTCCCGTACCAAATTTGGTACGCCTATACGACCCTAAAGTTCCTGTTGCACAACTTTCCTGTGAGCAACGGTACGGCCGTACCACCTCTTGGTATGCCCGTACCAACTCCAGGACCTCCAATTCCCTGTTCCCTCAAGCTTGGTACGCCCGTACGGCCATCCGTACGTCCGTACCGCATGCTTAAAATCAGAACATGCCTAATTCAAAGCCCTAACTCATCCGGAACTTGTGAAAAACACTCCAAAACCCCCCCTTAAACACATCAAAATCATTGTCTCTCATCCAACCGAGAAGTCACGCTTCCCAATAAGGTGACAGTAGCATGAAATACAATCACAAATATAAACATACATGCATACATTCATACATACAGGTATACACATCATTCACGTAGAGCAAAACTCATACGCATACAGACCTCTACCCGTATACTAGCGTACAAACTACTAGAGTCTCAACTACGGGTGTAACATGTTGCCTCCTTAAAATTTCAAGATTATTTAATAAAATTTTATTTTCTTAAACTAATTATATATGATAAAAATAATTTATATTTACGTTTAATTTTCAATAGAATTCTTAGATAGAAATGAATTGTTATAAATTAAAATTATTACTATTAGATAATTAAAATAAAATCAAAATAAATTTTAATAAATTTCAAGAAATGGTAAAACCATAATTTTACCTATTCTTCCTTGCTTTTATAATATTAAGTAAAAATTTGAAAAATATATGTTTAGTTAATTTATTTCATTTGACTTTTATAGTATGAATTTGAAAATATTAAACTATATATTAACAATATGACATATTTTGTAACTTTAATAAATATCTTATAAAATATAAAATAATTATCAATTAGCAAATACAAATCAAATTAGTAGTCTTTATGTTTAAATAAAATTTATTTAGATAAAAATTGGATAATATAATATAAAATATAAAATAATTAGTAATTAATAAACATAAATAAAATTAGCAGTGTTTGTTTTTGAATAAAATTTATTTAGATAAAAATTAGATAATGTAATATAAAATATAAAATAATTAGTAGCTAACAAATTAAATCTTTTAAAAAATAATAAATTTTAGAGGAAAGGGTAAGACTATATTTTTCAATATCCCCTTCTCTCTTTTAATATTCTATCTTTTAATATAGTATGTTACATTAAACAAAACTTTATTTTATTATTTATATTTGTTAGTTTAATTTTTATTTTTATTTTTGATAAGTTTTAAAAAGTAATATTTATTTTCATGTAAATTTTAAAAAATAGTATTTATCTTTGAATTAAAATTAAAGGAAAAAGAAGAATAAAAATAAACTTATATTTTTCCCTCTCTTTTAATATAATATGATATATTCTAACATTCTTGCATTTTACTATATATAACTATAAAATCCTCACAATCTTAGTCAATAATGAATCCATTTTGAAAAATATAATTTAATCTCTTAACTTATTATTAAAATTTTAATTTCATCCAATTTAATAAGTTTATTTCTTATATCCTAACCCTGCTGGCATGACATATTCTCATCATCTGACATCGAATCCCAACTATCATTGATATAATCCTCAAGAAACTTCTTTTATCTTTAGATGATTTTAAAATTAATAAATTATTTTCATTTCATTTTCTTAAGCAATTATATTCACATCTCTTGTCATCTCATCTATGTATATTTATTAAAATAATAATAATTGTATCATATTATGACAAATGTCATTATGCTTTCTTATTTAACATTTTCTTAAAAAATAATTATCATACTTATTTTATATATAACTAATAGTGTTTAAATTCAAAATTTAATCTTAAATAGATCACTTAAAGATATAATTGTTGTTTATTTTAAATAATCATAAATGTTCTTTAAATAAAAATTCATATTTATTTAAAAATTAAAATCTTAAAAATATAATTATTTTTTATTTCAAATAATTATCAATCTTCTTTGAAAAAATAGTTAATTTATCAATCTTCTTTAAAAGATCGACAATTATCAATTTTTTCAAATAAAAACTATATTTATTTTAAATTTAAAATATAATCCTTAAAAATATTATTGTTATTTATTTCAAATAATTATCTATCCTCTTCAAATAAAGTTAATATTTATTTAAAATTTAAAACATAATTATTAAAAATATAATTTTATTTATTTTAAATTCAAAACATAATTGTTTTAGATATAATTTATATTTTAAATTGAATTTATAATTAATAATTAATCATCTTTTTCAAATAAAATTTATATATGTAAATGTTCATTCTCGACAAGATAATTATTGATTTTCTTCAAATAAAATTCATATTTGTTCAAAATTTTAACTTTCATTCTTATCATATTTAATTTTAAAAATAATTATAGAATTTATTTTTTTAATCAAAGATAAATGTTATGTTTATATAATATATGATTCTTAAAAAATGACTTGCTATTTATAACTATTTTTCATTTAATTATTCATATTATTTGCAATATTAAGTTTCATTAAACAATACAAATATATTATGAAAGAACTTCTCATAGTAAAAATTGTTGAAATTATTGGAAATAATAATAAACTAATATATAATTAATCATTGAATTAATAGATAAAGATGAAATTTTAAAAAAAAATTAATTATAAAATACTACATAAAAAATTTATATTTTATTATATTTTTATCCGCTCAATCATGAAATTAAGCTTTCTAATTTATTAAATTATTTTTCATAATTTAACAATTAAAAGAACAAAAAATAAATATAAATTTTTGAAGTAAATTATCATTTTATTACAAAGAATATTTAAATATTTTAAAATATAAGTAAAAATGAATAAAATAAAATAATAGAAATGTCAAAAAATACAGTAAAAATAACACATAATAATATTAAACTTGTTCTGTTAATACAATGATCTATATAAAAATATTCATCATATTTAACAATTATATGAATACTTATATTATTATCTTAAAATTGCATTTATTTTTTATTATAAGAAATAATTTATTAAAATTTTTAGTTATAGGCATGATTCTTATATCAAATTATGTTATGATTAAATTAATATTGACAATTTTAATTAAATTTAAAATTAAAGAATAATTTATGATGAAGTAAGGCAGGGTCAATTCTATCTTGAGAAGTTAAAAAAGATTATTTTTATTTTTATTAAATTTGCAATGAATAAAAATAAAGAAATCAATCATTAAAAAAATTATTTTCATTAAATAATTTATTAATCATTGTATTTTGTATTTGTTCCTCCAAAATTGACCACACACTCAAAGGAGTTAATTGTCAAATTAATATTAATTACTAATGGAGAAAATTGGTGGGTCCGGCGGCTTTTTATTTTTAATATTGTACTGTATGTGATAAGGATGCAATTGAATTAATAAATTCTTCATATCTTTTTCTGAACTTCTTAATTTCTAAATTGTGCTGATTCATCAACCATACAAGTTTGTTAATTTATATTTAGGAAGAGAAGCATTCACTAAAATGCATCTTAAAAAAGTTCGCCTAGAAACAATATAAATTATAATTTTATAATTTGTATTTTGGTTCCATCATGTCATTTAATTGAGGCCAGATGGATATGGTTGACTTTTAGCCAAACCCTAATAATAACCCTTTCTAGATAATTTGGTATGAATTATGAAAAACTCATAAAATGAATTAGTTTTTTCAAGATAATTAAGAATCAAATTCTATCAATAATTATCTTCATATCAAAGCATTGCTAGTCTAGTATGATTTTGGGATTTTGATTGAATATTCATCTTATCTTATAAAGGTATATCAAAAGTAAGTTTGTGCCTGATAATAACTGAACTATAAATAAAATTCATAGATAAAATAAAGGTTTGACGATTTAAGCATAATGTTATGAAATATTATGATTATTTTAACGTTATTTATTTAATATTGGATATATGATATATTGATACATATGGAATGTTATTGATTTATGACTATGTCATCATCATATAAATACATATACGATAAAATCATACATCATATACCATTAGTATGACATTATGGAGGAATAAGGTAGACATAGTTAAATATATACAAAAATATACATAAATATATATAAAGGGCGAAATAAGGGAGACGCTATTATATTTATATATTATAAAAAGGCGGCATAAATGAGATACTAGTATATTTACATATTAAAATGATATAAAGATATACTAGGAAATAAATAAATGATTGAAAATATATCCAGTATAGATTGTGCACAATCAAAAATAGTGATTTATGTGATTACAGAGAAAGAGTGAATTCATAGAAAATAATGAATTCATAGAGAAATGATGAAATAACAAAGAATAGAGGAATGCAATTCATATTTGCATTCATTATTATATGACATATCATTACTACGAGAAAAGAGGAGTGCAATTTATATTTGCATTCATTAACATAAAATGTATCATAATTATTTTATTGATATACAAAGTGATAATATGGTTGATTCATGAAAATGATGAATAGTATACAGAGTTAAAAATGGAGAATTACTATAATGATAATTCATTATTATTTGTATAATTTTATTTGATTGTCATATTTATTACAATAAATTACTATGTTTATTTATTAAATTGTTTTATTAATTATTTATATTTATTCTAAAAAGGTAATTGAATTTTATTCACAGTACAATTATTATTAGTCACCATTGAGTTTTATACTCAGCATTTATCGGTTGATAAATGCAGGTTAGAGTAGTTCAGAGGGGTGTCCAAATCAGTAAGGCACCAGCACAGTCAGAATACTATGAGTTTTGTATGATCCTTGAAATAGATTTTTGACAGTATAATGTATTCTTAGTGGATATTTTTTTATACAACTATCATTGTATAATTATAAGTAGTAAAATATTTTATGCTTATATATCAGAAAATGTTGACATTACCTATTATGTGGCTTGCTTTAAATTATACGAATGACATCAATATACTATACATGTTTGATAGTATTGTAGACCTTAACTTTTCACTCATGCATTGCAAATTCAGGTTTTCTTCGATTTAGCTTGGTACATGTCCCTGATGTCGATCCCGATTTTCAGACATGCCTTTTAGCCTCCCATGAGTGCTCTAGACATGCGTAGCATGTTACATTTTACTTATGGAAGATGGAGCACATAGCATGTATTTTCGAATATGTAGAGCATATAGTGCTACATGCTGCACATGTTCAGAAAATATATGATTGGTGCATGACCTTTTCCCATGTAAATATAATATGCTCAATCAATATACTATAGATGTTTGATAGTGTTGTAGACCCTAACTTTTCACTCGCACATTGCAACTTTAGGTTTCAGGTATTCTTCGATTCGACTTGCTAAAAGTCTCCAATGTTGATCCTGCTTGGCATACATGCCTTTTAGCCTCCCACGAGTGCTCTAGACGTGCGTAGCACATTACATTTTGCTTGTGAAAGGTGGAGCACATAACATGTATTTTCTAATATGTAGAACATATAGTGCTACATGCTGTACATGTTCAGAAAATATATGCATGGTGCATGACCTTTTCCCATGAAAATCTAATATGCTCCATATGTCATCATGCATTTATGACCTATTTGATGCTTGTTGGGCATGGGCCGCACATCCCAATGTGCCCCTATTGGGCATTGCACATAGGTAGTTTTTACTATATGTTGGGCATGTACTACTACATGCTGCACATATAACCTTTTTTTGGGCTATATACTACGTATATAGCATTATATGCTATGCACATCTAGTGTAATTTTGTAAAAATCCCACATTATTTGCTTGCATTTAGCAACTAATGACCTTATTTGTAAATATAAGCCATATGTTTATGGGAAAAAGGGCCAAAAATTAATGAATTTCACCCAAACTTTGTCAAATTAATCACTCACTTAATTAAGCCTTTAATTAAGTTGTTAATTAGGATTAGAGACTAATTAATCCTACTTTAAATCCCTAATCACATTTTAGAATCAAGATTTGGAAGCTAATCTCTTGGTGAGTGTGGAATGCCTACTCTTCTTCTCATTTTCCCTTGATTTCATTATGGGTTTGTGATTTTTGGTTGATTTTTTTCATTGATTGGCTTCAATCATGAATACCATAGTAGCATTCTTAGCTTATTTGTAGCTAGAATGATCTGTAACAATCATATATTCATTTGGATTTATGATTTGCTTCGTATTTTTGCTTAAAAATTTGATTTTCTTTTATTTTTGCATATTACATGTGGTGCATGTCACAGTATATGCAACACATATAGCCTGTGTTGCACACATCATGCTATATGTAGCCTATATAGTTATCTATTTTCCACTAATTTATGATTTTCACTTATTTTTCGATGCTAATTAAAGTTTTTAGTAGCATTAGTGGTTTCACAATAACCTTAATGATCTGAATTCATCATATATTGATCCAATTTGATTAATTTTGGCTTCAAAGTTAATTTTCAAGTTAAATGCTTATTTAATTTGTTGATTATTGCAATTAATATGATTGGACTTGAATTAGATGTGTTTGCTATCTCTAATTAACCCTTGAATGAGATTAGAGTCCTCCAATTTCATTATGCCATGATTGATTTATGTAGATTTCACTATTAAATTAATTAATTCTCTTGTTTTTTCAATTAAATGCCATTTTAATTGTGTTTTAATTGTGTCACTTGACATGTTTGGCCTAATTGGATGTTGTTTCATTACTAAGTGATGTCACATATGATCTTAGAATCTTTCAATTATGCTTCTAATCAATTTTGCCTGAAATTGATTATTTTTCATGATTTTCACAATCCAACTCATGTTTGTTATTGCGTTTTCATGTACATTCATCGAACTTTAACCCTTGATTCATGCTTTCACATGGTATCAAATTGTTCATTCATGTCCTACATCTCGTTTATTGCCTAATGTTATTTCATTTATTTGTATTTTCATTTATGCATTTTAGCTCATGCTGCCCGAGGCTATTTTTTCCTCGAGTGGAAGAGATGTTGCTTAACATCTTGAATTTTTGTATCATTGAAGATCCTTTGTAATAGAATAGGCCTCTATTTTATTAGGTTCCCCAGCATGTATAATTTAGCCTTATTTCATCATGTATTTCCCTTATCTCTCTTGATCCCTTTCTTTAGGCCATTATTAATTTTTCATTCATGCTGTTACGCTCATTTTATCATTGTTGTGCCATGTCATGCCTATGTCATGTCATCTCACATGTTATACTTTTGTTATGTGATCTCCCATGTCATGCTTATACCATGTCATCTTACATGCCATGCATATGCCATATTTTATTCACCATGATTGTCATATCATGATATCATGTCATGATTGTTATATCATATTTATCATGCTTTATCTGTTATGATTGCTGCTATATTATCTCGTTGTGTGCTTATTTCATGTTTACGAATGCTCGCCTACCTAAGATAATTAACTCAACTAAAATGGTAAAATTGAACTTGAAACTCTAAAGGAATAGATGTTCACAACCTAAACCCATCTCTGAAGGGTTTAACTTAGCACTCATGTTATGGGTTGGTTAAAACTAAATACAAAACCATTTGATGGCGACTCCATCTTGTGACTCTTTTAAGTCCATCTCATTCCTTAAAGTAACCCCTCGAGAAGATTGCACTTTTGCTCCAAGTGGGTCCTTGGTCTATGCATTACAAGCCTCGTTTTAAGTTATGACAAAAGCCTTGTTATAGTGGTGACTCCACTGGGGACTCTTTCGAGTTTATCTCATTCCTCAAGGTAGCCCCTCAAGAAGATTGTACTTTCACTCCAAGTAGGCTCTCGGTCCATGCATTGCAAGCCTCGCTTTGGGTCACGGTGAAAGCCTCGTCTATAGTGGTGACTCCGTTGGGGACCTACGGTGAAAGAGTGGTGGTATTAAAATCTTAGAGTTTTATATCGATTTTCCCATTCTAGTCAAGTTGGTTGTATTGTATATCATATACATAGTTTGTGTTTGCATACCACTATTTATCATATTTCAAACCGATGATTGTGGGTAAATGAGTACTTTGGACTTCATTCGATTTCTTGGGAAAGCGAATCTACTATCATTACTCATTACCTGGTATTGAGGACTGTCGATGATTCCTTGAATGGATAGACATTAGGTATAGTCCTATATCAATGATTCCATTCAGTTGGATAGGTTATGGACAACGTGGTGAGAGACTTTAGCTTGTTCTCATCAAACTAAAGTCCATGTAGCTAACTATAACAATATTCCATAAATAGGACCCTTTATTCGCATGCTATGTATCTCATCAATGGATTCATCTAAATCTTACCTATTTTCCCACCTCCTATTACTCTACTAAGGATCAAAATCCTCTCATGATTTTATGTTGGTTGCATAACCTCATGCCTATTCCATTGGCAGTCTCTTATCATAGCAATATGATCATGCTATCTTGCTCTGTTAAGAGTCAGAATCCTTTCATGATTTTGTATTGGTAGCATAACCTCATGCTATTCTATTGACATTCTCTTATCATAGCAATATGATCATATTGAAATACTATCAAATTTTCACCATAATCCTTTATATGATCAGGTAATGATCATCCTTTTGCTTGCCTCACACGCTGAGAATATCATGCCTCGAGTTCCCAGTGTAACTCTAGGCTAGTATCCCAACTAGGAGATTTTGGATCGACCAATTTTTATGGAGGTATAAGGGTGGCAGGGAGTGCTACTGTATGCTATGTGTTTATGTTTTTTTATCCAACACACATACATGCATGCCCATACATGATTTTCACTAACTGTTTTCTTTTACAGCCATAATGTTGGATATTTCCTAGCATAAGTGATGCATACATCCTATGTGTCACATCACGTGTATCACATACAATCGCATACGTATACACATGCATCCATGCAAACTCTCTTTATCATATGCAGACCATGTAAACTCATAGTCTGCTAAGAATGTTGCATCTCCATCAGAAACTTTTTGATTATTACTTGATGATGCCTCACTTACCGCTGTTCAGCAACGGATTGATCAGTTTATGTCTAAGCTCTTATCCAAAAACTTTAAGAGTCTCTTGTAATAGTAGATCAGGGAAGCCCTCAGTCTTAGAGACTTTGTCACCCTGTCAGTTCGTATAAAGGATAAGAGGAAGAATGTAAAAGAAAAGGAAAAAAAGAAGGAAATATGAAGAAGACAAAGAAAGAAAATTCGATGATGAAGAAGAAGGATTAAGAATAAGAAGAAGAAAGAAGGAAGAAAGAAAATAGAAAAAAAATATAATATAATAAATATAATAAAAAATAAATTGAAAAATATAATTTTACAATGAAAATGACAAAAATTTAAAATTGGTAGGCAGTCGGGCTTAAAATTGGTGACACGAAATGAGAAAAGCCCAAACGGGGTAAACACTTTGTTCAGTTCTCAATCGTCTTACTCTTAAATCTGCTTTTTTCCGGGGAGAGAATTTTCCCGAGAAAATCCGGAGAGAAAATGGATGGGAAAGTAGAAATCTCGATCGACAAGCTTCCTGTTAAGCGATTAGATGCTATCGAAGAAAACGGCGTCGAACGCTTTCCTAAGTACGTTTACTTTTAAAAATTTGTTCAAGTATCCTGCCATGAGACGAATATTAGGTGTAAGCGTAAAACCTAGTTTAACTTTTAATGAATTAGCTTTTCTTGAATCACGTTTTTCTAGCCGAATCACAATTATATGTCTAAGTTTACGTATAAACTTCAAACCTAATACGGTAGAAGTGTTTACTGGGAAGTTTATTTCATTTAAGTGTTTAGATTGGTTGACAGTGATGTTGGATATGATGAGAAGAGAGTGTCGTTAATTCGGCGAATAGATTTCGCATGGGCAGTAGAGAAACAAGACGAGGAAAATAACAAGAAGCAGAAGACGAAGAACTCGAAAGAGAGCTCATCTGCGACTCCATGGCCGTGGCAGAGTATGGTGGAGAATTTGCAATTAGCTCACCAGGAGCTCTCTGTGATTATTGATCTTATCAATACGGTGAGACTCCCGGTCTTTTGGACTTTTATGCAACACTTTTGCGATGTATTTCTTTTACTGGTTTGATATTGAAGAGCCGAAGGAAGATATATTTTTTTTGTATAGATGAAATTATGAAGTCCAATACGTGCCCTTTTTTATAAACCTTTTGGATGATTCTATTTTAGATGAAACAAGAGGTTCTAGTTTGCCATTAAGCTATATTCACAGTCTAGGTTTTTTTCTTGATTGTTGGTATAATGATGTGGGTTTTCAGTGGAATTTCAAACCTTGAACTTGAAACATGCGTTCTTGGACTTGAATGCAGGAAACAGGGAGATAACACCATAACTTAACTAAGAGTAACTAACAAACTCTGTAGATGCGTGCAAATTTTCTGTAGGTCTTGAAAATGGCTTATGGTATTTTGCAACCATACGTTTCACTCAGGTTTCAGAAAACCTTGCTCCTATGCAATCCCTAAGTTCCATCATCTGCATCTGATTTATGGAGTTTCTATGTATAGGTGGAGGCTAATGATGCAGTTACGGTGGTTAGCATGACCAGACCAAAGCCATTACCCAGTGAACATCTGGCTGACCTTGCCGTGTCTACAGCAACCAAGCTACAATGTTACCGGGTAATTTTAGTTCATCTCCTTGTGATTAATTTTTTTTTTTTGGACTCAAAAAGAATCTGTGCATGAGCTGCTGTTTTCATAGTCTTGCAACTTGGTCGTTGTTTACTTTATAGGGTCAACTGGTTATTGAAAGGGATGGTGTCTTGAGGCTCTTTTGTTATGATATCTTCCTTTGGTTGATTACTGCTTCTATGTATCAAGTTACTCATTACTGTCCGTTTCTTTGGCAGCATCTTGGTAAATATTTTAAGCAGTCTGCCAAAGCTTTGGAACAGCAGATTGCAAGGGATGCAAGATTTTATGGTGCTCTAATCAGGTTTGTCTGCCCCATTCTTGTTGTTGAACTCGATAGATGTTTAGCATGAGCTTTTGTTTTAGTTACTTATCTATTCAATATATAAGCTCATATTTTCAATAATCTCCACATTCAATTTACTGACTAGCTGATAGATTGCAGCAAAACTGGAAAGTCAAAAGGCAGCGCATGGCAACAACTGCTCTCAGCAACGAGGGATTTACCATTGATCTTTTTGACAATTCACTATATGATTCAGCCTCTCTATTTCGTCCACCTTCTTTATCTACCATTCGCATTGACCATGACACGGCTGGCATGCTAACTATCAGTTTACCTCCAAATTCTTGCCGCTCTCTTCAGTTTGGTTTTCTTGGTGTACATGCCAATGACAATGTAAAGAAATTTGCCAAAGGTGTATGCTCAGTTGAGCATACATCAAAAGCAGCTGCAAAAGAATTATTAAGTGATAATGAATGTGTGAAAGAGACACACTCACTTCTCCGGGAAGTTCATCAAGCAATATTTCATGAGCAGGTAGATTCTCCCAAATCCCCATCCAGTGCCTTCACCCCTTTTTTGTATGTGTTCTTTTCAATTTAAGTTTTACATTTCTTGGATTCTTGTGCTTCCAGGTATTCGACATGGTGAACCGTGAAGCATTCAACCAATCTTTGGGACTTGATGTGACTGGAATTCAAGAAAATTATCTACAATTGAGCATAAATCCAAGAATTTCTGTTTTTATATCCCTTGTACCAGCTAATGGGAATGATCAAACGGTTGGCAGTGGAGGTTTTCAAACATCTGATTCTCCAGTTTTGCCTTTAGATTCTTTAGATGGAGTTAAGTTACCAGAAGAAAATCTTGATTATGTTAAAAAGTCAAGCTTCCCTAACTGGATAGCTTATGAAATATATCTTCAACAAATTTTTCATGACCATGTATATGTAAAAGCAAAGGATAAGCCCCTATCCATGGTAACCCATGTGTCTGGTCAACCAGCAAAGGATGGGCCTGGCCTTCTTGGTCATTTCTGCATGTCTGTGGCTCACAGAATCTTTTCAAACAAAGTTCTTATGGAGCTGGAAAATGTGGTATAAACCTGTATTCTAGTTAGACTCAAATTGCTGACAATTTTTCACTTTTGATGTTTGTTAGGTTTTCTCCGTACTGAGTTGTTCTCGTTTTATTCCCAACCTTACAGGTTTGCAAGGTCCCATATGTCCATTTAATATCTCATCCCACTTGGCATTCTCGTACATCTTCGTGGACAATTCTTATGAAGGTCTCTCAGTCCATTCTCCTTGCAAATTCTCAACCTCGGACATCAGATACCAAAAGCATGAAGAATGATATTAAAACAGAGTTCCGAACAAAGATTGTAGTGAATGACGATTGCATCTCTGTTGAAGCCGAAGGTGCTCCTAATGTTGTCGGTCTATTTAAAGGCAGTTCTGATGATGTATGTTCAATGAACAAGTATGATTGTGACTTGACTGATCTTCCTATGATAATTCTTCAGCAGGTAGGTTATTGCTTTTATGCTTTCTGGTTGCTTCACCTGCTTTTATGATGTTTTATGATGTCTTTGTACATATGGGTGATAGTCATATGTGTAATGCTAGGGTATGAATGGTTTTGACTGGTTTGACTTTTATGATAGTGAATCAAACCAACTCAGAAATTGAAGTAAACATGGAATAAAATTTTATACATATATATATATATATATATATATAGGTAAATCACCTCATTTGTTTGCGTTGCTGATGCCAACAAGTATAGGAGAAAAATAAAATCTATGTAGATCAAAGACACAGTTGTTTGTTTAGGGAGCATGGCATACCATGACAACTTTGTGGGATCATGTAATTGACCGTTGGTGAAAATAATTAATAACAATCATTACACTTTCTTAGTTGAACTAGAATTCTCAGCCCTGTTGTGACTGTATGCCTGAACAAGTTGAATGGAGGAAAACGGACAACCCTGGAAGGCCTGGCCACTTGAGGCATTAACCATCTCATTGTATCTATCACCGTTCGCTTCTATCTAGAATAACAGTAATTACTTAAACAGATATACTTTTAACTTTTTATTCCTGTGAGGAGAAACCAGAGCTTATACAAATTTCTGTCATCTTGTATTAATCAATTATTACATCTCCATTTCGGTTGCTCTCCTATGAGGTGTGATCAGACATTAATCATGTATATATCAGCAATTTTATGTGCTTGTTTTATGTTGTAATTCCCTGCCCTTTACCTTGATGCAAGGTTGCTAGCCAAGTTATCCGGTGGCTCCATGAGGAAGCTCTTTCAGTGGGAATGAAAGCTAACCGTGACTTCCTATGCTTATCATTTGAGTTGGAGCAGGGTGAAGTACTAAACCTGGTGGCTCACGTGGACCCTGAAGATACTGAAGGGTGCATATCCTGGTGGTTGGTGATGGAAGATGGCTTTGCAGAGGAGAGGAAACTTCATGTGGCCCTTCAAGATGAAGCATCCGAATATAAGAAGTTCTTGGGGTATTTACCTCTTGATATCTTGTATTCTGCGCTGATGGATCTGGTGAGTTTGTGCGGTGGGGGTGGGAGTCTCTGACAGTGCGTCAACTTCCCCCACATTTAATTGGAGACGCTCATTGGACCACACTGTGCAATCTTTCCCTGCCTATTTGTGGTAATAGTTTTGCATCTGACCTGATCCTGCGGTAATACTACTAATTGAAGCTAAAGTAGCTGTTGTTGTCGCTTTCACCATTAGTGATGGTAGTCATGAATCAAATCGGTAGAACATATAGGAGATTAAAAGGCTGATTGGGTGTGAAAATCTTCTTTATTATCAAAGAGCAAGGAGACGGTACATGCATGAAGCCTGCATGTATGTATCAAACTCATAATCTATGTACCACTTTTAGGTAACTTTATGGGTCGTACTAAATTCCCCTCCATATAGTAAATATAAGAAAGCAAATTTTAAAATCCTGTTGATCCCCTTTGTCCTCTTTATGTTTTATGGTCATGTATGAAACAGGTTTTTTCTGGCAAAACTGGTTTTTGACAATAATTGGATTTTATTGATTATTGGCTCTTCAGTTCACCGAGTTTTCCTGTTCACAATATTTTGGGGATAAATTTCCAAGCTAACAATTGTTTTTGAGGCACGTCAAGTGGAACTAAAACATGTGTTCTAAAGTTTACGTGTAAAAAGAGTTTATTTCATCAATCTTATTCTTTGCTTTTCTGATTTCCAACGATGCCTTATGCATCAAGGCAGATGGAAACTTGGCATATTGTTATTGTTACTTGTACCTCAAGTAAATTGATTATCCTACTTGAAAAAGGAAAGAAATTAATTTCATAAAATATTCATTATATACAACTTACATGTCATTTGAAAATATAAAAAATGGAAGTAGTAGCTCAAATTCAAACATAGTAAGCTCATATTTTATTATAACAATAAATTAAACGAAAAGTATCCTTAAATAAATCAGAATGCAACATTAAAATATACTAAAAATGTAAAGGAGTTACAAATAAAAATTAAATATACTACACTTTATATAAATAATGATGATAAGTGCACCTTACTGAAGATTTATCAATAAAATTTTACATTAACTTAGTAAACTAACCATTTTATTTATTAGTTGTTATTGTTAACTATTTTGCAAAAAACATATTTGCTACAAATTTCCTAAATATTAAATAATAATGGTTTACTAATAGTTTAATTTAAGTTTCATATGAATTTGCAAAAAGCTTAAAGGAGGTTTAATATATATATATATAAATGAATTAGTAAAATATACAAGAAATTTGAAATACATTTTTGTAAGGGCCAATTGAGATAAAATACTTTGTAAAGTGCACTTTTATCATAAAAAAAAATTCAAAAAGCTCATTAGAAGTTTTAAATCTACACTTTACATTAGTAATGTATAAAAATAATATTTCTTTTAGACATATAATAAGTATCATATTGGATTAATATAGGCTTATAAAAGGTTTATTAAAATTTTATGAGAGTCATTTGATTTTTTATAACTGTCACATGCAATATGAAATTCATCCAAGAATAAAATATATACAATAAGAAAAATCAATAATCCAGTGAAAAGATAAAGGCTTTTCATTGTATGAAATCTTTTCTTATGAATTCAAATAGAATATTATGATCAATCCAAAAAAACTAGAAGAAAATAACTAAAAAAATAAATTGTATATCTTTTTCTTTTGTAAACAAATCTAAAGATCAATCATCTATCTTTTATTTTCTTTTTTCTTGAAATCTAAAAGAAATAATATGATTTTTCATCATTATGCATGAAAATATTTTCACCATTTCTACATCTTAAGCAAAGATGGAAAAAGCCATTGGCATCTCTTCAAGCAACTAAAGAATGTAAATTTAGGAAATTGATGAAGCAAATTAAATGAATAAACAATGAAAAGATTAAAAGAACTCAAGATTTCAAAGTTAAAAAAGTAGAAAATTGGAACAAGAAAGATGAACAAGAAGAATAAGGAATAAGAAGATCACAAGAGAAGAGAGGAGATAAATATATAAAATAAAGCAGCCAACATATATATATTAAAAACATTAAAATTGAAAAGAAATTTTGCAAAAGTAAATTAAAAGCATCTCTATTGTAAATTAAGATAAATATTTGTTGAGATCATTTTCTTAAATCAAATGATATTTTAGATTTGATGATTATTTATTATTCAAAGAAAAAAATGTATTGTGATTTAAATTTCATTTATCATAGTTTTCTTTTCATTAGTTTATGGTTCAATTATATCAATAAAACCAATCATATCATATAAGATAATATATTGAAAATAGAGTGATTTAACATGATGCATAACCTTATTAACTATTGAGATCAGGACTTCATTTTCTAGAAGGAAGATGATACATGACATTATTGAATTACATCTAGTGTGGTCAGATTTAGTAAGCTTGTGGAGGTGAAATTGGATTACACCAACTCATTACATCAAAAATTCCTTCAACTTCATCCAAATCAATGTGATATTTATATATACTGGAGTTATGTCACATGCAGCAGATATCAGTATTGATATGTATTGCATATTAGTATTGATTATTTATATCATTTTTTATTACTATTTGTAACATTTTTAATTTTAATAAAATAATATTATTATATGTCATTTAAATTTTATTGCAATACATCATTTTAATCTTAATTAAATTTTTTTGTAACACTTAATTCTATTTCTATTATTATACATATCAGGTAAAATTATATTATAGGTCACAATTTTAACTATGATAAAATTATATAATCATATATATAAATTTTATAATAAGATTTTATCTCTTTGAAATTTTATTATTGTACGTATTATTTAAAATTCTATTTTAAAATCAATAAATCATGAAACTTTAATTGATATAGTCATATATTCAAATTTAATTGATTAATAGTCCTAAAATTTCAATTGAAATATTTTATGTCATTAATTCTTTATGATTTTTTTATATTAATTTTAAAATTTTAAAGTTACTTGAAATAAATTAGAAAATACAATAATTTTAATAATATTTTGATAAAAAATAAATTTTTATCAACTAAAATTAATAAAAAAACTCACATATTAGGTATTCAATTCAATTAATAAAAATGGATACTACACTTTTATCTTAGCCAAAATTTCAAGAAATGTATAACTCATCAATCTATTTCATTTGATTTTTATAATATTAGTTTGAAAAAGACAAGTTAGATATTTTTATAACTTGAAAATCTCATATTTTTAAAAATGATTAAAATAATATTTTTTATATAATTTTATTATAGAAATATTCTCAATAATTTCAAAAAATAAATAAATTGAATTTTAATCCATGTAATCATATATTTAAATTTAATAGATTAATAGTCACAAAATTTCATTGTTAATATTATATTATTTATTCATACTAATTTAAAAAATTTATAGATATTTCAAAAAAATTATAAAATGTAATAATTCTAATATTGTTATTTTTTTTATGAAAAGATAAATTTTTATTAACTAAAATTAATAAAAGACTCACATATTAGCAGATACTATATTTTTTCTTAATTAAAAGCTCAATAAAAGTTTTTTTTAACCAACATGCTTCGTTTAAATTTTATAAAATGAGTTTGAAAAGACTATATCAAATATTAATAATGTAAGATATTTCTGCAACTATTAAATAATACAAATAATTAGTATTTATTTTGATTTTAAATAAAATTCTTAGATAAAAATTAGTTGTTATAAAAATTAGATAATGAAGATTAAATTTAACAAGTCAAACTATTAAATAATAAAAATAATTAGTATTTATATATAATTTTGAGTATAATTCTTAGATAATCATATATTCAATTTAATTGATTAATAATCTTAAGATTTCATCAAAACATTTTATGAGGTTGATTGTTTATTATTTATTTATATTAATTTAAAAAACTTTAAAGTTACTACAAAATAAATTATGAAGTGTAATTATTTTAACATCATTATTTTTGATAAAAAATAAATTTTTATAAACTAAAATTAACAAAACACCTACATATTAGCAAATAGTGTAATTGCTCTCAATGAAAAGTCTAAGAAAAATCTGTTTTATCAATCTACTTCGCTTAGTTTTTATAATATAAGTTTGAAAAAATTAAATCAAACATCACCAATGTATGATATTTTTGAAATTATTAGATAATAAAAATAATTAGTATTTATATTTGATTGTGAATATAATTTTAGATAGAAATTAGTTGTTATAAAAATTAGATAATGAAAACTAATTTTAACAAATCAAACTTAGTAATAAAAATAATTAATATTTATATTTAATTTTAAATATAATTCTTAGATAATCATACATTCAATTTTAATTGATTAATAGCACTAGAATTTTAATCTAAATATTTTATGTGAATGATTCTTTATTTTTTATTTATATTAATTTTAAAACTTTAAATGTACATCAAAATAAATTATAAAATACAATAATTTTAATATTACTATTTTTTGATGAAAATATTATCTTCTAAAATTAATAAATTTTTATGCATTAAATTGGAACTATTACTATTTGGTTTTATATTTATTAGTATTTTATATAAAATCAGATAAAAATTGATTTTTATAAATTAAAATTATTATTAATTTATTATATTATTAATCATAATAATTAATATTAAATTATTAATAATATATTATTTTGTTATTAGTTGGTGATGGTGTATTGAGGCACTTGCCTTTAACTGGTAAAGCTTGATGAGTATGTTTGTTGAAGAAGCTATGTCTTGCTTTGTTTCTTATTAATATCTTATATATTAAGTCTATATAATATCTTACAAGAATGGGTTTAAATTCAATTAGTAAATTCCCAGCGACCCCTTTCATATGGTTATAATTTGTACACTCCTTATGATTGCTATCTAAGTCATGCAAAATTAACAGCATGAATTGATAGTTTTCTGTCAAATGAAATTTCAACAGTATCTTATAAGAATGATTATTACTCTAAATAAAATTTAATGCTTTTTTTTTTCAAATAACTTAGACTTAATTCATTATAACTACTTTATTCCACAACATCTTATTAAGAAACATAAATTTTCTTTTTCAATTCCTTTTGTTTTGAACCACATTTCTCAAAAGAAAAGAATAAAACCTCACTTATAAATTTCATTGATGGTCTCATTTATAGTATCTTTTTAACTAAAATTTCTAAATTTTAATTTATATTTGTAAAATTCTCAAGATTTTATAGGTACAAATTAAATTTGGATGAATTAGATAAATATCATATTCAGGATTTTAAAATTAAAAAAATTAGAGACATTAAATATATGTCAAATTTAGTCAACTAAAATTAAAAACATCAATATTATTGCTTAATATAATTTATTAACTTTAAATTTGAAACCTAGCCACTATCAAAGGTGGAGGTTTTCCCTACTTAAGATAAAATAGATATTCTAGTAATTATGTGTATTTACCACATTATATATCATATATATATTATATAAATGCATTTAACGGTGCAAACAAGCCAGGCCATTCATGAGCTACTTGAAGCTCGATTCGATAAAAGTTCATTGAAGTTTATTTAGCAAAAGTCGTTTAATAAATAAGCCAAACTCAAGCTAGATAATGCTCAACTCATTTAAGCTCATGAGCTGGCTCAATAAGAAGCTCGTGAGCTAACTCGTTAATTTATGTATAAAAATTTAATTTTAGATATATAATCTATTAATTTATAATTAGATAAATATATAAAAATATTTTTAAATTTAATTATTGATGTAAAATCATAAATTTTTATGAAATATAATACTTTGATTAACAAATTTTTTATTTTTTAAAATAAAAAGTAAATAGTTTATATTATAATATATATTTATTAGACTCATTTGAGGCTTGATTAAGCTCATTTAAGCTCATGATATATCAAAAATTTTGGAAAGCTCTGTTCGAGCTTGACTCGATTACAAATGAGTTAAGCTTGAATAAGGCAAAGCTCGGCTTGGTTTGACTTGTTTGCGGCCCTAAATGCATTTACCTTTATATACCATATAAGATACATGAGAGGTTAATAATTTATCATTATATACCATATGATATATATGGTAAATAAATATTTTTACCGTTATATGTTTGATGATATAAGTAATTTATCTATCACATACAATATGGCTCTTTATTGTAAATACAATGTATATATTATGTGGATATATCTTAGTAAATAAATTTATATACTATATATATTATATAATATGTATCAGTAAATAAATTTATCAATGTTAGTGGCGGCTAAGACGGTGATAGTGGTAGTGACAAATAAAGAATGGTAAAATAGTAATTTAAAATATAAATATGATAAAAATTTAATTGAAAATTTAAATTGGTAGTTAATAAAAAAGATTCCTCAAAATCTATTATTTTCTTAATTAATTTTTAAAATTATCCTATTAGTCAAAGATTATTAGTGAAAATCATCTCTACAAGTAACTAACCAAATAATCAAATCATGAATATACAGATAATTATCTCATTTTTAGCATGAGGTTATATTAGGATTGATAAATGATGCATCAAATGATATGAAACTTCAACATTATCAACATCATATATTAAGCTAAGTTATCAAATTAAGATATTAAATAAAATATTGATTCTATTAAACAAAAACTTAAATAAATTATTAAATCATTAAATATATTATCAATTTTATATAACTAAAATATCTAGAAAATATGTTAGTAATATGCTATTTAGCTTTATCTGTTTTAATTTCATATATGAGAATATAAATAGTATATACATTAAAATTTTAAAATAAAAATTATTAGAGCCCATAAACAAATTATTTTGGTCTTATTTTTTTAGTTAAACAAATTATTATACTTTATTGTTAAATATACAGTTATTAGTGAAAGGTCAAAACTTCAATCATTGTAAGTAATGGTGTAATTTCATATATAACATGTGCAATAATTTTAAGTTTCAACTATAGTTTATGTCACACCCAGCCCATACCCAGGAGGACATGCTCTCACGACACAAACAGCGGCCCCCAAGAGAAGACCAGTGCCTGTACCGTCAGGGATACATCGTGAATACGTCGTATGGGGACACACGCTAAGCCTAATGGTGGTTAAGCGGTGGAAACAACGTGATGTACTAACGTACCCGGGATCATGAACATACACTCATGCAACATTCATTAACAGGCAATACCGTATTTCATTAATATAAAACCTGTTATACAATAAGTGAGTGCATACAATCAACCACCAAAAGCTATACATAAGTACATAACTGT
>CANYBF010526925.1:0-23063 GCA_948192965.1 Dalechampia spathulata
ATGCTTAACTACTCCATAGGCTTATGAAATAAGGCTATGGCTTCATAATTAGATTAAAATGGCATCCTTTAGGCTCCATTCTCTTCTAAATTCGCCCCAAGCAATATTATGGCCTTAGGCACCTCTTTAAGCTCCAAATAGGACTTGTAGAAAGCCTGTTCTTGCAGCTCCATTATTATTTGTTCTTGAATAAATATGTTCATAGCTGCTTTAAATTTATTGGCTTGTGACCTTGTGACTAGACCACTTGGAAGAGTTAATGGATCTTCTTTCAAGCTCCTTATGTTCTCTTGAGTCCCATGTAGAACCGTATCAATAAGGCTAAATATACATAATTCTATTACATAAGAGCTTCAGTAATATAAAAATTGATGTTAAGCAACATCTCTTGCACTCCATTTAGAGAAAATAGATAGAGATCTCAGGTAGCATGAGCTAAAAATACACAAATGAAAAGATCTAATCAACCATTATTAGGCAACAATGAAGCTATAGCGACATAATTGACCAATTCAAGCCATAGTTAAGCATGAATCAAGGATGAAAGTCCATTGAATATGGTAAACATCATTCATTATGAAATGTAATTAACATGAGTTAGTTCATGAAAATGTAAGAAAAGTGAAAGCAACTTCTAAAATCACTCTAGCAAGTCATGTAGGCTTAATTTATTTTTGACTTTACTTTTAATCATCCATAATTGTAATACAAAATAAATCAAATGGCATGATTTGAAAAATTAAGTGAAATTTGATTTGGAAATCAATTTTTAATCATAAAATTTATCATAGAACATAAATTAGAAGATTCTAAGATCCTTTAGCATTACTTAGAAATAAATCACATCTAAATTTGGTCTAACCATGTCATGAGAAAAATCCCATTAATAAAATAGCATTTAATTGAGAAATAAGCAAAATAAATTGATCTTAGGCAAAAATCCATGAAAATGATCATAAGACTTGAACTGGTATATTCCATCATTAATCATCAATTGGAAATGAACTAACAAATAAAATTAAGCTCAATTATATCAATTGCAAACATATAAAACTCAAACAACATGAAATTAAAATGATATATAATTTGAAAAACTAATTTTAAAGCAAAAATTAATCAAATCACAATAATAGATGATGAATTTAGATTATTTGGGCTACTATGAAGCCATAAATACTATTAAAAATCTCAATTAATTCAAAAAATAAGTAAAATTGAATGAAAACTATGCAATTTTCTAATAAAATAGGCATGATGTGTGTCATATATGGAAGATTGTACATAACATGTAAGTTTTTAGAAAGAAGAAAAATGAGATTTTAAGTAAAATCATAAATAAACTTTTATAAATAAGGCAATATGGGACTATCACATATTATTTAGGATTATAGACTAATCCAAATGCTATTATTGCATTCATAAATACATGGGTTATATTTATATATAAAGGATGAGACTTGCCAAAAATGGTTAAATAATGTAGGATTTCTAAAATTCCATAGTGATATATGCAACATGTAGCCTAAAATCATTGAATATGTGCAACATGTAGTAGAATCCACATAACACATTAGGAAAAACATACTTTATGCACCCTACACTACAAATGCATAGGGATGTGCACCATATGCTTAATGGACTCTAACTATGCTAAAATTGGTAAGAGGATATATGGCTCCCATTACTTGAGCGTGGAAAATAGGTTACTCACATCATGCATTTCAATTGAACATGTGTAGTATGTAGTAGTATGTGCTATGCACATCAGGAAAATGATATAACATGGTTTGCTCTTCATAAGCCAAATGTAACATGCTTTGCATGCTAAGAGTACTCATTAGATGCTAAAAGCTTTGTATGTAACTTGGGTTAAAAAATAAAGATCAATACCAAGTTGTATTAAAGAAAACCCAAATATATAAGGCACAAGTGAAAATTAAGGGTCTATAGTTTACCCCCTAATTAGAACCATTCTAGAGTGATAAAAATAGAAGTTGACAGAATGAGGTCTAATCACATCATGAATTGTCACTTAAAGGCAAAGGATAGTACCTATTGGTAATTGTGCTAAGGTTTGATGCTCATGTTAAGGCTTACAAATGCTCCTCTATGGATAAAATATGACTCGTTAGGATGTTAATATCAAGGCTTATGATCTAATATGGTAACTAGGAACCTAGATCTCAAGTGAGACAATCAAGGTTGAATGGGAAGTGATGTTCATGTTGAGGCTTGCAACCCAATATGATGACAAAGAGTCTAGTGCTCGGGTGAGTGATCAAGATTAATAAAATGTTATTCTCATATTTAGGCTTCTAACCTAATATGATGATTGGGAACTCAATGCTTGGGTGAGAAATCAAGGTTCATTAAGAAGTGATGCTCTTGATGAGGCTTCAAACCTAATACAATGACTAAGAGTGTGCTTGGGCAAGACGATCAAGGTTGGTTGATTTTCATCTGTTGGATTGATGGCTTTGCTATAAGACTTAAAAATTCCTTGAAGTATGGATTTATATGCCTAATGCTTGATTCAAAGACTATTATGGGATTAGTTGGTCAATTGCTAGATCAAGGTGATCACCTACTAGATTAATTATGAAAAAATTATGATTCAACACTCACATCATCATATATGTATGCCTTACATCCTTAAAGTTAGCATCTAAGACACTTCTTGGTCCATGATTTGATTGATAGTCAAAGGTTTAACCAAGTTGATCATCTATAATTTCAACTTCTTATCTTCGATAAAATGGAGAAACATAATTTATTAATGAAGTTTAAATTGAAATGATTTTGAGAAAATACTTAAATTTTTAAGTATTAATCTACCATCTTTTGATTAATTTTTGGATTTTTTAGATATTGTGGGTTATGAAAATTTAAGTCCATGGGGAAAAAACTCTAAAAATTCTAAAATTTTTATGAGAAGCTTATATTGGCAAGCCATTGAGGTAAGTAGAATTATGATGATTTTGACATAATTATTATGATTACTATTGAGTTTGGTTGTTAGCTATGTTAATCTTGTAGATTATCATATATGAGTTTGGGCTACTGCTAGAGCTTAAGATCCTAAATGGGTTTCTGATAGGCTTTCCAACATATGTAGGCATTGTACGTGTCAGGCAAGAGGCCTGATTGCAATATGGATAAGTTGAGAGAGCATCTGAACAATTTAACCTAAGACCAAGTAATAAAATAAACAACTTTATTAGTATAAAACTTAATGAAAATGGTTTAGATGATATTTGAGCAGGTGTTTGATTGATTTATTTGTTTGGAATAGGTTAGCCTTTATCTATGGTGCAATACGGCCATGTATCTTGAGTACATGATCACTTTAGCTTATAAGGATGAGCGGCATATGATTATGGAAATTATTAAGTGTTGACTCTTTTATTCAAGAGAGTGTTAAGCAACAACTAGGATTAGAGAGACGTATAAAGCCCGCTACACCACCCTGTGATGCATTTTGGGCATCATGTACTGATAATGTTTTAACAATCATGGATGCTTTGACTGTCATTCTTAGATAAGAGTATTTGTAAGAGTCACCGATGGATTACCTAACCTTCATATCAATGTAACTACTAGGGCTAGCAGAATTATCCACCTGTAAAAGGATAACATGATAAAGTTTATGGATATGATGCAAGACTTGGCTTTTTTTAATGGTAGAGAGGTCCTCATGGTTCACTTGTTTTTAGGAGTTTCTGAGGTGGTGGCACCTTGAAGAGAGCATATAGTGTTGTATTTAGAGTGAAATCATCAAGATTAAAGCTTGATAGTCATGATATACTGCCTAGTTATAATCATCCCTAGGGCTTTATTAAAGGTTAGTTGATATGGCCTCAAAACCCATACTTGTACACTTACAATGAGCTGGGTCTCCCATATTTATATACTTATTAATCTAACATGTTTATCTTGTATAGGTACCATGGGATGTGATGGTCAATGTGACCTAGCTACTAACATTCCATGTCGTTACCATACCTCAAAGATGCTTGACATTCGGGTGCGTACCTATTATTGTTATGTTTATGATGCTTATCCATGTTTTCATGACTTAAATGCCTACATGATTATACAATGCAAACTAGTTGATGCTTTGAGAGAGAGGATCAAGATAGTTATGCCTAGATGACTCGAGAGATAAGTAGAGAGATTGCTTAGTTGACTACCCATCTAGAGTGTTACAACATTGATGTGTTTGCCAGTCCTACTCCAGATGAGGGGAAATTTCATGGTGACAATACATAAAGCATTTGTGACAACCATCTCCATATCCATGGTATAACAAATCTATAATTTTAGTACCTGAACACTAAGCAGTATAGATCAATATAGCCTTGCATAGCTGATCAACCTAATACACTCATTATATGAGTGTGAAAGTTTTGGATGCTCATAATGGCTTAGACCATGTATCTTTTGAATTTGATAGTGAATCATATATGTGTTTGTTTGTTGCCTTCATCTTTATACAAAAATGCTTTGTATTTATTCCTCTACTAAAATATAACATATCTGATCTTCGTTATAAGAATACAACATCACTCAACAATCACTATTTGCTTTTTTTTCTATCACTCGCTAGTGGAGCAATATTGAGTAGGGCTGATTGAGTGAGTTTAAGCTATAGTACCTGAAGATATTCTAATAAGTCTCCATCAACTTCACATCTTTATATGCAATGGTGTAGTTTTAGGATCTAATGACACATGTCTATAGTTTGGACACATTAAGCTATTTTTTTATGTATAATCCTTGAATAATATGATGGTGATGCTCATTATGCCAATGTCTATAAGTGAGGTGATTCCATATTTGATAAGGGCATTCAACATTAGCCCTACCATAACAAGTTCAGTTCTAACTACAAAGGGCTTTATAGATCTTATAATCATCTTTCGACTATGCAACCATAAGCTGGTGACTACCCCCTCAGGGTTAAAAGTAATTGCACTTGAACTACTAGTACAGTTTTTGCTTGTTGACTCATTCAACCATATGGATCTGATGATTAGTCCTATAGTCAACCAAATCGACAAAGATTGGATCCCTCTTCTAATGATCATGATAAAAATGATCTTAAGACTAGATAGACTAAGTACTTCGATGGTAGTTTACTATTAATATAGGTATGATTTCTAAGTCATGTTTATAGGTTTTCAACTTAGAACAATTATGGTTTTACCCTAATTTTTCCATGAGTTGCCTCCTATGAGATTTTCAACTTATCGTGTTATTATGCTTTTTTTAAATACCCTAAATTTTTGCTTAAATTACCCCTTACACTTTCAATTTAACAAGTTGCTCTAATTTTTTTCTAAGCAACCTTTTATAAGGTTTTTAACTCGACAAGTGTTTATTTTTTTCTTTTGTCTTTTTAGATCTGGCTTCAAGAGAAGTTAGAGATACTAACACCACCAATGGGTGATCTATAACGATATATGCTGCATAACTATATAAGGAGAGGTTACACCTTCAGCAAGGCAAGGATGCTTACTTTTAATGGTTGGGTTGAGTGGATAGGGGCCATTCTTAAGAGTATGGTATGGTAGACTTAGCATTAGTGGTACATATTTTCACACCTCTCATGGTGTAACATGCTCCCGTAGAATAGTTAACAATATTCAAATAAGGGAAATTATTAATTATCTTATAAGGGATGCATAAAAATTTTTCTTTTTATCTTTTAAATTTTCTATCTTTATAAAAACAATGCATACAAGCAATTGAAAAGCATGAAAATTTATTTCTCATAAACTTAAGGCTTATAAAAGCCATATCAAATATTATATTTGAAAAATAATTACATTTAATCTTGATAAGCAATTCATAGTAAAACTCATGTAGTGTGCAACATTTATAAAGTAAGTCATAACATCCAGACTTATACACATGTATTTACTACCTTATGATCATTTCTAGTTAAATAACATAGATATATATAAGTACATGCTACTAATCTAAGTCCTTGCCATGAAAATGAGTCTTGTTGAGCTAGTGCCTTAGGATCCATGTGTTTCGAGTCATTTGCTAACCTGCATCCATCAAATAATGAATGTTGAGTATAAAACTCAATGACGCTATAATCACGAGTATAGAAAGTATAAATCAATCATATATCATAAATATAACAAGTATGATAATCTTAATCATCATAATAATAACACTATCATGTAGTCGATCAGAATTATTATTTCTAAGCATTTCATACATGTAGAAACATTTATCCACTCATTAGATCACTCAAATCATAATTCATTTATGATAATTCTATATCAATTCCTTTCCCATGGCACACATCACCTATTTTCTTTGAATCAATAGTCTTTCAGATGTACTTGTAAGTAATGCAAGTTTTATAACATGTATACTATATTAATTAACATAAACCAATATCCATAATTGTCATTACTGCAAAACATTCCCATAATATAATAATATCGTATAATCATTGTAAAATTTCATACTTTATCTCTGTTATGTATTCCTACCATAAATAAGTCATAAAATAATAAGGAATATAAATTATTAGTTCTATCTATTAGCTGTATGTATATCACTATAATTCATCAACATATAAATGTTATCTATGAGCATAGGCTCATACATCTGTAACTGAATTCTCTGTAATATTATATCATCATATTATTAGTATTAGAATATTGTAATCATATAACATCATTCTGCCAGCATGATCATTATTGCTCTTGAGCACAAGCTCGAATAATTATATATCATTTCATCTATGGCATAAACATGCCTTATGCATTAGCACTGTAAAAATTTGTTTATAAATGTATTTGTATCATTATGCAACAATGAAATGCCATATGTATCATGAATACCATTATGCTATGCATTTCCCCTTTGTTTTTCTTATATCATTTCATTATATTATCTTTGCAAGAATACAACCATGTTCAGCATTCTTTCTCTGATATCATTTCCATGAATGCAACCATGTTTAGCATCCTAATACCAATTCTATGATTGTGCATAATCTGTACTAGGTCCTCTATGTACTAGTACTAGTTCCCATAGGAACATATCATTACTGTATGGTTCAGTGAACCATCCTTTCTCTATGGTTTCGTAAAGGAACAATGTTGTATGATTCATTGAAGGAATCTATCATCTCTATGACCTAATATGCTTTTATTAATGATTGTCTTATATTCACTTATTGTCCTCCCTCCTTATTCCTACATATCATACCATGAATATGAATATGTATATAGATGATTCATGGCATGACATGTATGCATTATGCTATGATGCTATGCTGAAAATGTGTAAGCATCATGATAAAATATCATACATAATCCATTTCATACATTTAGTAACATTACATATAATCAAGATCATTTTATAACACAAGTACATTAAACCTTTGCTCATTGGCCTTAATTAATGGGTCATGATATTATAATCTATCAACTATAAATCATTATTAAATATTCACTGCAAATCATGATGTCATAACTGAATACCATATTTAATATAATTATAAACTATAGATATGGTAATTCCCATATTGCTATCTTATGACCATATAACATTATGGTATATTAACAATCTTTCATTATAAACCATTATACACATTTCATATCTTATGATCTTTTATAAAGAAAGAGCCTAAACATCATATAATATCTCTGTCTTTGTGATAATTCATCTATTAACCTTATTTAATAAGTCATCAGATCAAATATCATATCTCTATCTCTATAAACATGATACTTTAACTATCAACCTTATTAAATAAGTTGTGATATTATACAGTGTAAACTATACTCCTTTACAATCACTTTTAGTTTAACATTGATCATTCATGTTCATAGTTTAGTAAAAATATCAAATAAAACATGTAACTACATGTTAATATCAAGGTAAGTTAATAACTTACTCGTTGATCCACTAATTAGGAATCAGCTAGTAAATAGCACAAACTTGTTTTCACAATTCCATTGTATCCATGATGAAGTAATGCCACTTTTGTCCCTTTAGTAATGCCTATGGCATCATTATCATTTAAGCATTTAAGAATAAAATATATAACACCATTAAAGCATTTAGCCATATTAAGATATCATACTTTTATTTCAAAGAATGAATTATGTAACATGTAGTGATCATATGTATATTCCTGCATTTCATTCCATTTTATGCTTGTATAGGTTAACTAGGGTCATTTATACTCTTTTCATGTCTTTACATATCATCTAGCATGTTCAATGTAACGTAAGATCTCTGAACTTTAACAATTGACCCATTAGTCATTTACCCCTTCTTTATGTTTTACCAAGCTTTTCATAATATAACTTAAGTATATAGGGTATTAAAATAACCATTATATGCATATCATCTTTACTTAATGCACTTAATGTATAACATGTCATTCACATTATTTTAGCCCTTAAACATTCGTATATAAGCATAATTGTACTTAACTTAAGAATATAAATCAATATAATGCATATAGGATCTTTGTTTTTGTATTTTATGTATTTCATATAGGTCATACCCTTATAATACATTTCATGACATATCACATCTTTACAACCATTTGTGTATGCATACATTAACCATACACATGCATATTAGTGGTTTAATAAAGCATTTAGTATGTTAATGCATCCATATAATTTTATTATTCTTGTAGCCATAAGTATTTATAAAGTTATTCACATTATTCATGTAACTTATTACTTTTAATTATTCATATCTATTGATAACATGCAGTCATAGTTTCACTTTAATTCATCTTAAACATGTAAGCATGAATTCATCTCATAGTATTCCATATTTCACTTATAGTGGTTATATAAGGATTTAGGCCATCCCTGGAGTATTAGTCAATATTGCTTACATGAATGTATATAAGTACCATTAGTCTCCTTTTGATAACAATATATGCTATGAATCTCTTGCATGCCTTAACTCACTTATATGTTCATGTTCAAGTACCCATATTAGTCATACTTAGGCATAATAGCATGTAAGGCATATATTTTGATCCATTAGACATGTATAAAGCACTTAGGATTTAGGTTTTAAACATAATGCATTGAGGTAATTTTATACCCCTAAATATATATACATATGTATAAGATAGAGTAATGAGGTCTAAGTGTGCATATCTTTAAGTTTAGAAGTTAGGAACATGCATTCATTAAGATGTCGAAACATACTAGGCATGTTACTATTCATATAGTAAGGTGAACCATTCATTTGGTCATTTTCTTTCATGAATTCTTCATGTTTCATTCATTATGTTCATACCTTCTTGGCAGTCTCATGGAACAATTTATTAACCATACAAAGCACTCACATTTAATCCTCCATCTTATACACATATTAAAGCATTAATCCTTGAAAATAAGGCACCAAACCATGTGTAATTACAGTATGCATGTTCATATGTCAAAACCATAAATTTTGTATTTCCATTTCTATACCTCCATGCATGGCATCCCAATTTGGTATAACCAAATGACATTAAAATTAAGCATAAGTTATACCATTAGAAGATAGACTCAATAATCTTTAATTGAGCTATATATACATTATTTGGACATCATTTAATGTAGTCAAAAGTTGATTCGCCTTACACCTTTAAATTCTACCCATTAAATCTGATTTTTGCATATATTAACATACTTGACTTAAATGGACTTGTAATCAATTATTAACTTGCACAACTTTACATATTTCCACACTAAACACTCTTATAGAATATAAACTTACATTAAAGTTCACATATCATTTATCATTTTGCATGCAAACAGCCCATGTAAAGTTACACATTTTCATAATACACTAAAATACACATTCTTAGCATACCATTAACTTGCACAGTTTTTCCCGTCATTATAACTTATTTATTTGTCCACTTTTAATGCATGAACATGTTCTTATAAGTTATAAATTTGATAAATATAATCATTTTTGCAAATAAATATCCATAACTTATACAATACATAATTTTTACATAAGACACATAAGTGTCCTATATGCTGCCTTTTATGTGCTTATATGCATACCTTTCTCATTTAATATCCAACCCACCTTGGAATCATACCATACTAAATTTGCACATGCATATACATGTTACACACAATTTCAGACACAAATTACCAATAATCATGTACTTAAATTCCATTAAAAACAAGTTACACAAAGCATGCATCTATGTTGGCCCTTTTGTAAACACCTTAGCATTTTCATATTATGATTTCATTTTGCATGCAACCAAAATTCATTTCCATGCTCTCAACATCATATTCAATCATGTTTAATCATAAAGAAATGCATGACACACTTTTACCAAATTAAAACCCAAGAAACCAAAATTTCTTCATTTTTGGCAGCCACTTTATTTCAACCATCACTTAAATTTTTTTCCACTTTTCATTCATTTTTCATGTTCTTCACACAAATAATCACCTCAAGCACCTTATGCACACTTAAAACAGCAATTTAAGAGTCATTTACATGTAGTTCTCCTTAGGATTTTCATGGAAAAATTCATACACATATAAAACTTATTTCAATTGCTTCAAACATACATATTTAACACTCTTCTTTCATTTTCTTCCATTATTCTACTAAATTTCATGCATATATGTATTATTACTCACCTTGAAAAAAATCTCACATGCTTTAAACATGAACTATAGTAAAGAATAGGGAGTAAGAAGCATGCACACAATAAAAACTAACTAAAAACACTATGAAATATAAAATCCACCTAAGAAATTACCTTGGAAAAGTGATTTTCTTTCAACTAGAAGCAAAAGATGAGGAGAATAGGAGTATTTCAAATTGGGGGAGGAAGAAATACACAATAACTACCCATTTTTCCCTTTTAATTGATATTTCTTTGATTTAATATAAAATTCAAAGAAGGAACCAATCATATGTTAACACTTACTAGTTTACTTATTTAACTTTACTTCTTCATCTTTTATTTATTTATTTCTTAAAAATATACATGACATAACCATCATAACATACATGTCATACATAACATAACATTGCCACATACATCCATAAATTTTAGTTTCCATATTTACCCTTCACCTTTTTATGAAATGACATTTATGTTCTTAATTACTCCTTAACATATTTTTAATTCTAACTTCACCTAAACTTTTATTTATACATTTTAACATATACATTCGTATATAATAACATGTATAGCATGCCAAAGCATCACATTTCATTTATAAATTCCATCATACAGCTTCCTTTAAGCCATTCAACAAAAACATTCCAAATGCACATTATAAGGCATATATAACTCATTTTCATCACCTTAATCATTTTTTCACTTTCTTTTCATTCTTTTATCTATAAATTCCATATCACATTGAATTTTCTTCATCTTTAACATATTCAACATTACACATAGCATATCAAAGCATTCATGGATCATTGCACATTCATGTATTTCATGCATTAACCATTCATTCACTTTAATTCATTCATAAAATGCAAGAACACAAGGATATTATGAATGTGGGTGTGACGCATATAGCATGTGATAATGAGAATATACATCTATTATATTCCACTACCAAGATTGATAGCCTGTACCCATTACAATCCTACTAAACTCTATTTTCAATATGGCCACAAATGAACTATCCCTCAATCACTATTAAAGTTTGAGGGAGGTTGACTCTACTTTCTTGAGCATGTAAAGAGGAGTTGGTGTCATCATAGGATTGTACCAATAAAGATCCCTATAGTTAGATTTGCTACTAGTAATGTATATAAGCTAAGGGTTTTTATGCCATACTTAGGATTTTGTTTTGCAAAGACTGTTATGCAAGAAAATTCTATACAATAAAAGAAAGAACATGCTTTATGTTTGTAACTAATATTACTTATGGCTAAGTATATGAACATGCATTCCATTTGCATTACTAAGATTAAAGCATTTATATTAAAGATGTTAAGACTAACATATAATGTTCAATATCTATCAAACTTAACTCTAATCACTAATTAGCCTCTTATGATATTCTTTGATTAAATATTTTAACACTTTCCTTTTGATTTAAAAGCTCTAATTTTGCATAAGCCATCCAAGCAGATTTTTCACTTATCGAGTATGCATTTTTCTCTTATATCTTAATTTTTAATGAATTGCCTTTACAAGTTTTCAGTTTACCAAAATTTATTTTAGTTTTTACCTTACAGATTAAAATGTAGACAATGCCTTTAGATAAGATCTTCTTAACCAAGAATGAGTCTTCTCAATTAGGTCTAAACTTCTTACACAGGTTTGAAATGGCCATTTTTACTTGCTTGAGAACTAAATCACCCTCCTGAATGGTAATAGGCTTGACCTTCTTATCAAATGCATTTACCATGCATTTTTGTAATGCTATAAATAATATAAAAGCCTTGAGCCATTTTTTATCAATGACTATACCTTTGTTAGTATATCTTAAGAGCATCATGTTTTATATATGTAACTTTGTAATTGAATATTAAATCAATAACAAACATTATTCATTATTTTAGTGCAGTATTTTCCTATACTTATTTTACTTGGACCATTAAATTAAATAATGAAGTCCATGATAATTGAATAATAAAGTCCATGATATTAGAACAATATAAAAGAAATTCATAAAGATTTATGATATGAGATTCTTATTGTATGCAAAGGTTCAATATCCAAATTACCATGATCAAAGAATTAACAAGATTGGACATTATTAATACAGGTAGATCAACACATGTTATACTTCCATTATAAGGTGATTCTCATTCACTATGACATGAATTATCTAAGGTAAACATATGAATGAATAGGGTGCTACTCAAACCAGCCACCATTTAGGTCTTTCAAAGGTTGTTAAACCTATAAAATAAAGACAAGCTCTGATATCAAATGTTAGTCATAAAAGTAGTGGTCAAGAAGAGGATAAATTGATAGATTTAAAAAATTTAAAACAATTTTAGCATACTATTTTGAAAACTAGTAAACTATTTTTGAAATCAATGAGCTAATTCAAAATTTAGCAAATTATTTTGTCAAAATAATTTACTAAAAATATTAGTTCAAAAAAATCAAACTTATGGAAATAAATTGATTATTTTTAGAAAACTCCACTTTGAAAAATAGTAGATTGATTTAAGTTAAATCCTTTTTATAAAAGCCTTTCAAGGTAAAAAAAATAAAAATAAGGAGGCTAAAAGTAAAAGGAGAAGAGAAGAAATAGTTAACACACGATGTATAATAGTTCAACCTAAATACCTATATCCACTCTCTGAAAACCAAGATTTTGAACCTCCAGTAAATCAAATTTATAGAACAAGTGTTCAAAGTTACCTTGGAACCTTTACAAACAAAAGTTTTCAATAGGCTAACTTGCAACCTCTTTAAGTTTTAACAAGCTTACTTAGCAACCTCAAGTTTTCATATGCTCACCTTTAATCTCTTCAAGTTTTTCATAATTTGACTTACTTGAAAACCTCTTACAATAAACAAAAAGTTTTAGACTAATAATTCTCACAATCCTTATAAAATCTATTGAAAAGATTGAGAATAAATATGTAAATTAAGCTCTTTTGAAAATACTATAGATGTATATAGATTTAATCCTTTTATTATTTGAAATCTTTTATATATTTTCTAACATCAAAACTCATGTATCTATACTTGAAAATATGATAGTTATAATTAATAAATACATAAAGTATAAATATGTAAATTAATAAAAATTAATTTGAAAAAAGCTTTTTATTACATTAATTCAGCAAACTGATTTACGTGACAAATAAATTTATTACCAAAACTAATTTTTAAAACACTTAACATTTTTTTAAAATGGAAGTATATCCAAAAATCATTTTGTTAAAAAAGGGAATTTTATATTTTGATAAATATTTTATTTAAGTCACATAAGGTGTATATTCTCAAAATTTTCTTCATAAAATTCTAAGATACCTTATCAATATAATCTTTGAAATATCCTCTTGAAAACTACCATAAAATCCATTGAAAATATTCCATGAATGCAGTTGATGAATTAGATTTCTATTATCAATATGAAATGCTTCCATCTACACATAGAACTTAATATATTTGACTTTTTAAAAATTAATTATATTAAATCTACAATAAAGACATTTGAAAATAAATAAAGTATAAAATATCCATTTAAAAAAATAAGATAATTATCCTTTTATGAGTTTGAAAAAATACCATAACAATCTTCAACATAATTACCAAAAAATACAAAGTCAAACGATTATGATATATCCAAATAAGATTTAACTCAAAAAGATATTTACTAAGTGTATAGAAATTATCCATTTGGAAATAATCAATCATGTTACATGTCAAAACTTATATGATGAACAAAATTAAAAGGATAGAAAATATTATCTCCAAAAAAACATTAATAAAATCAAATAAACAAAAATCACTTAAATTATTTAAATAAGAACTTAATCAATTTTTGTTAATGAGATATGATGCATGCTTTAGTCATGTATACATTTACATATTGCTGTCTTAATTGTACATTGATAGCAATTCAAATGTATATATCATAAATATAAAAATAAATGAATATTAGTCAACACATTCACCATATTTCATCAAATATGCTTACATCAAGTAAGCCTTTCATTTTACCTACAAATCTCATATATAGATTAATTATTATTAGACACAAACATAGTCCATGTCATTCATGGTAGTTCATAACATACATATAGATCATCAGTAATTTTAATTTACAAACCAATAATTATCATTCAAATAAAAGACATTAATCTATATGAGTGCATCAACAAACATGCTCATTAGGTGTTCATAATCTATCATAATTATAATTGACTAACTTGATTATCAATTCTGACATTTTTAAATAGAATCACCATATAATTAGTGAAAGATAATAAGGTTATTGAATTATAATTATGTTATAGAGAACTTTCCTTTAGATAGGCTATTCATTTACATGTTAATCTTACTTTAAGAATTAATAGTAATATGCATAAACTTATTTTTACTATGCTTTTATCCATCTACAAACTTATTCATACTTCTTTTGTTTCATTTAATTATTTTATATTCATAATATTATGATTTTATGTTCTTGGTCACATAACAAATAATTTCCAAGTTTAATGTGTTAATCTTCATCACACATTAAGTAGCATGTTTTTATGGGTCATTCTTTTCCAATTATTTATAAAGATTAACATATAATTCTATTTTTTTTAGTTTTTAAAACAATCTTTTTCCATATGTATCAATAGTCATATTTCATGCAAAACATATTTGCAATTATCCTTGTTTAAACTAATTACCTACTTATAAATACATTAGTTTTAAACTCATATATGAGTTGGATTCATTGCATAAATATAGAAATTAATAACATATTACAAAATTTAGGCATAAATTCCTTTACAAAGACATAATTGTCTCATTAATCAAATATAAGTTAATAATGCAATTTGTGTCGTATGACTTTTCTAGCATTCACCATTTAATTTAGGTCAACCAAGCATCAATCATTTCTTTAATGATAAGTGGTCTAATGACTAATTCTTATCATGTATACAACTCAAGTGAATTTAAAGTTTTCTAATGCATTTTAGCTCTGCCTAAGTTACATATTATTGGGATTTTATCTTAATTAATCCTCAAGTTATTACAGAATCCATCATATACTTAATAACTCACTATCATTGAGCATTAACCAAGCAATGTTTACTCATTATTAAATGATTCAATTAATGTTTGTTTAAATGCCTATCAAATGTTGTATATATCACCTCATAACAAAGTAATCAATTATGAAACTATATAAATAGCTTGGGTTCTCTTTTATAGTCTCGAAGGTAGTAAATGTGTCAGCCATTCTTATCCCATTAGACTTGTAAATCCTTTGCTCTTTTTCTTTCTCTCTTCCAGTTCTCCCCCTCTACTTTATTTGATAGGGGTGGAGAATACCACTCTATCAATAACAAGAAAAAAGTAGCAATTAAGTTTCAAATGGTTTGAGCTTGGAAGCAACATGCTATCTCTTGATAGGCGAGAACAGACTGCTATTGGCTAAACTACTAATAATATATGGTCAGATTATAAACTTTTAAGAATGTTTATTAATTATTTTACTGTATTGAGTAGCATAGAAGAAATTTTAAGCTTCCTTCATGTAAGGTTGAATATATTTACACTCAAACAAATAGCTTTAAAACTTAGAATTTTATTTTACCCCTTTAATTTAAAATATCTTTGACTCAGGAGCTACTTAATCTCAACTATTAGGATCTTGTAGTCCAATTAAAATTCATGCACTAAAGGAATTCATTTCCATAATTTAATATTATCCACCATGAATTATTATCCATGCATTAGTCTTAAATGTAATTAAAGCTAAGATTCTAAAGTTAATAATACTTTTTATTTGTTAAATTTGATTTCATTTTAACAACTAATTACATGTTTTTGGTTCATTAGAAATAGAGCTGGTACAAGGGTGAAAGATGTAAATATCCATTGAATTCATGCTTATAATTCATTTGATCCTGTAGCATTATACATGTAAATTAAATTCTCAATATAGTTTGACAATCTCACCATAAGTTCCAAACTATTAATACTCTTGACTCCTATGATTCATGATGGCTTTATGAAAGAGAAAACTATAATGCTAACTCGATCAAACATATATATAGTTTATAAGTATTAATTAAGCTTAACTATTAAGCCTTAGTTTGTATTATATATACTAATATGCATACATATATGCAATCCAATAAAATGTTTCATACAGCAACTCGTAGTTGACTTTCAAACTAAGGTTGTTGTCAAACTAATTAGGTTCTTATTCTATACCTTATGCATAAGGCATAAGGATAACTCAAGTTCCAATAAATCCTTTCTAATTATGGCCATACATAAAATGAAAGATAAGGAGCATAATTCATTTGTTAATAAGTTCCATAGCAAATAAAATTTTTATCAAAGAAATGCTTTTACAATCAACCATGCATGAAAGTAATTACATTAAGCAACATAACATTTCAAACATTTCCTTTTACAATTTAAATCAATTAAGTTATCCATGTTACAATAAAAGATGATCTAAAAATCAATTCCTATAACAAGTTAACTAAAACCTCCTCCCTTTATGTTTTGGTACATTTTTAAGAAAAATCTTATTGAACACCTATTATTTTACCTCTCCATCATGTTCGAAGGCCCTTTAAACATTATTTCATCATATAATCCCATTTACAATATTGATAATTTATTTAGGTGGTGTGGTTTGTCATTTTACATAAATTCCATATCCTATAGTTGAGTGCTTGTTGAATCTATATATATGAGGCCCTAACTTTCACAAATTAATCAACTTAATTTGTTGACCAACTTAAGTATTACCTACATTTAACCCCTCTTTTACAGAATAAGTATTTATATACATTAGTAGAATTCACATGTCCTTAAAACTACATCCATGGCAACATCCAAATTTATATTTCTCAAACCTTTCACCCTTGATTAATTCATATAATTCATTAATAATCCTCTACCTAAAATTAATATTGGTTAGACATAAATAGATTTAAACAAACTATCTGTTGGTTGATGAAAATATGATTAGCAGAGGAAGATATAATTTAAAACTTTTAAAATTCACGTTTTATAATGGATCTTTCAATTCTATACATAGAAAACATCACATAAAGAGAAGATTATACAGATATAAGGAGATTAAAAAACTTACTTTTAAGCCGATCTCCTTCTTTCTTTTGCCTTCTAAAAAGTTGTAGAAAACTTTTCAATCCCCTATGATAGAGGATCTCTAAACTATCCATACAAATTAAGAAAATGATCAGTAATCAAATTACTAGTTTTATCTAGAGACTAGTGAAATAAAACATAAAGAGAATGGATGAAGAATGGTGATTGAATTTAGTTTTTTTCCTTGATTTTCTATCAAAACCGAATTATTTTCCTTGTTCTTGAGCTTTAAAATTCTAGAAAGTACAAGGAGGAAGGAGGTAGCTAAAATTTTACTTGTCTCTCTTTTATTTCCACCAAAACATCATATGTAACCTTAATTAGGTTTATAGTTATAATAAGCCAAGTCATATGCATTTCACATGCTTCTGGCATGTGACTTGCATGTGACTAACTTAAATTTCCTTCTGAAAGCACATGTCAATCATGTGCACTTCCACTTAATTCATCATATATGAATAAGCCATGTGACAATCATATTTTGACTATTAAGTCAATCAATTTCATTAAAATCCCGTATAACTATTTGTTATAAGAGCTTTCCTGGGACGTTGTATGTAGCATTTTCTGAGGGGCTCTCTGTGTGCAAATCTACATCCACCAGTCTTGCTATTGGTAATAGTTATGAAAAAAAATTCATACTCAAGAGGCTGTTCTACTAGCGCCAAAGTTCTAAAAGATTAGTCGTCTCCTAATGGGACCGAGAGACATCATCCATGCATTCAGGAAATATTCTTCGATTATGAAGAAACAGAAAAGATAAAAAAGTTCAAATTGTAGAACAGTCATCTTAAATCACTTATATCTTGAGTTTTACTCATCAGATTTTAGTGATCTTGGTATTAAATCGAATCTCTTTTCATGCTCTTTCTAGTGAACATGAAAAATCTTTGTTATCTAATAACCACAGAACATTATTTTACCAATATCCATTCATGATTATCATTTCATTACTCTTAGTGTATGACCTTTTGGGTTACTGACATGTTGGCAACATATGAATATATTATTAAGCTTTATTTAATAACATCATATGTAAATCATGAGTGGTGTCTAGTCATACATCATGACTACCTAAATGCCAAGAGGTCATTAGTTTGACTACAACCCTTCCATATCAGATTGCATACAATAAACTCCTTTCACCATCCTTTATCTCATTTAGGTTTGAGTATGGATTAATGTCAACTCAATGCATGATCAAGTGTGTTAGATCATGCCCTAAATTTGATGTTTCATGTACCATAACCTTTATTCCTAAAATTCCCTTATGAAACTCATTGATTAATAGGCACTCTACTCTAGCCAGAGATTCTTGAATAAATAATATTACATGAATCAGTAAGATAAACCCCTATAGTTGATCTAGAGTGGTAAATCCTTTATTGATAAACAAATACATTCAACTACTTCACACTATATCCAACATCCAAGTTATGAACGGCTCCTATGGAGGAATAAAACATAGGAATCAAAACATAGTGATCCATAATTAAGATAACCTTGTTATCTTAAGTCTTAAGGATACTTGCACTACTGATATGAGTGAGATATACTTCATAGACATAGATCAATCATCCATATGAAATCTCACCGGTAAGGCCTCCAATGAGACAGCTTCCCACTGCTCATCCACATGTTCACTTTAGACAACTCTTATCATGATGAATAAGAATCATCCCTAAAAGAAGTGTAGCATATGCTGATCTTAATTGCATCAATAATATCCATTCTTATTAATACATTGATCAGGGATAATTTAGATATTGAATATTTTCATACAATAAGAATCTCATTTCATAAAATTCTTTATGAATTCCTTTGTACTATTCCAATATTTTGGAATTTATTATTTAGTTAATAACGTATTGAGTAAACTGAATAATGAATGATACCTTTTATTGATAAATGGTTCAATATCAAATTACAATGAAACATGATGCTCTAGAGCATACACTAACACTATCATGATCACCGTAAATATTCAAATAAATGTCCATAAGTATTTTATGACATATAGCATAATATGAAAGTGTTAAACAATTAAAGTTAATTTATGTACATTTTTTAAATTATATTATTAAGTTAATGTTACACCCATAAATAGGGGATTGAAGAATATGTATATGAATTCTTAAGAATTGAACTAATGCCATAAATGTAAATTTTGAGAACAATGGACTTAACCTTATATTAAGTTACATAAGGATAATCGGGTCTAACTTGGAGACTAAGTATTATGTATTCGGGATAAGGAATATAGTGGAAGAGAATAACATTTGGGATAGAAACTAAGTTTAATATACGAATTAAAAATATTAAAGTTAAATGTGCTTAAGTGGGGAGGATGGGTTAATTTAACAAGAAATGTGCAATTTTCAATCGCGTAAGCTGTTTTAGATGATTTAAACTATGGAATCTTATTTGGAGTAAATTGGGGATTCTATTAAGCTATTTGGAGGTGTTTGGGATTAAAATATGGCTAAAGATATCAAAAAGCACATAAATGGAATTAATGGAATTATTTAATGGTAAAGATGGAAATATGGACAATTTGTAAAGGTAATCTTGGAAAGTCTAACTTTAAAGATTAAAGTGCTAATAATTAAAGTTATGGGATTGATTTAGGATGTTCTAAAGTTTATGGAGGGACTTATTAGGTAAAATTGAAAATTTAAGGGTTAAAGTTCAATTTCTCATAAATTTAAATACTAAAGTGATACTTTTTCCAACTTAAAGATTTATATTTATTATATTTGTTAAATTAAGTAAGAAATAAGAGAGGGGAGGAGAGAAAAGTTGAAATTTGGGAGGGGGAAAAGAAGAAGAAGGAGAAAATCATCTTAAGGTAATTTCTTAACCATTTTTTATGAAATTTTTTTAAGATTTTCATAAAAAAAGTAGTAATTTTCAATTCTCTATCATTTGGTATAAGTTTTACTTTAGAAAAGTTGAAGAATAAGTTGGTGGAAGTAAGTGAGAGATTAGGGATTTTTGGGGATTTCTTGATTAAGGTAGATTTAAGTTGATTTTAAGGTAGAATAAGGTAGAATAACATGAATTACTATGAATTAAGCTTTAGATTGAATTAAAATGATATGAAATGACTCTTATGAGGAATGAAGCTTTAGACCAAGCATAGGTTCTTTAGGAAAATGTAATTTAGTTTGATTAAATGATGGATAATGGAAGGAATTTTGTTTAAATTAATTATTATAATAAGAAATATGAAAGAATGGAAGTGAAATAATGAAAATATATGCTTGTAAATTTGGTCAAAGAGGGGTATGCATATAGGTGAAAGGTTTGATGAGGAATGAATGTGTTTAGGTGTAAATTAGAATGAGCAATGATGATTTGAAGTGTTAAAAGAGAATATAATTCAAGAAAAACTAATGTTATTTAAGAAGGACATTTTTGGCTATTATAGGTTTTTATGGTATTTGTCTTGTTTTAATGTGTATGATAATGGAAGTGTGTTTTAATGATTGAGAATATATGATATTTGATAAATAATGTGTAAAATTTTAGGTGGATAGGATATCAGAAGAGTAAATGGTTGTATATTGTGTTTAATTTGAGATTTTGTATTATATATTGTGAATTATGTTGGAATGTGAATTGGAGGCATGGAAATGATGTTTTGGAGAAAGGGAATTATGTTTTCTGCATGTGGTTTAGTAGATTATGAAGTTGTATTAATGGGATATCTGAATTACAGATGAAACTCTACCAAAATTTTATGAATATTCTATAATTTGGATAAGTAGCCAAATACGGTGAAGAAAGGGGTTTAAAGATTATTAATATAGTAATTTACTTTAGTATGATGAATGCAAGTGGGAAGTGAATTTTAATTATTCAGTAATTTGTATGTAAGTTGAAAAAAGGGAGTGGTTAGGCTTATTATGATAATTCTATTGCTATTCTATAATTATAGTAGAAAAAGTTAACAAAAGCATTGTAGAAAAAGGGAAAGGAGGTGGATGAGATTCCTTATTGAGGTGTGTGCACAATAAACATGTTATGTGTTTACTTCAAAATGATTTTATCTAAAATGGTTGTTTAATTATCTGATTTCTATAATCAACTACAAAATGAGTATTTTTGTTGCTTAAGAATTCTTTATTGTAAAAAATGTGTTTTACTTGGCTATTTGATTTGTGAATTTATTCCATATGATTTTATTACATTTGATATATGATTTGAAAAGATTTTTGAAAAAGGATTGTATTTCATAACTGGTAAGAGACAGATAATGATGAGACAGATAAATGATTATGTGATGTTCCTCATTGGGTCGGAGGTTGAGATATTTGGTCCCTTCCTAATGAGAGGTGCAGACTTATTAGCATATGATCACCTAAGGATGGGATTAAGACCCGTCTCCCATCCGGGTTATAGTGATTCATTGCTATAACTTGTGGTCTAGACAGATGAGATTAGTCATCTTCAAGGTGTGATTAAGACCCGTCTCTCATCCAGGTTATAGGTTTCCTGTAACTTGTGACAGAGATAGAGCATGAGACAAATGACATTGATGATTTAATTATAATCAAGATTAAATGTTTGATTTACATTTTTCATATAATATTTTATTTGATCTATACATTATTGGATTTATTTATATGATGATATTATTTCTTTTATTACACGTGATCACTTTATTTCTTGAAAATGTTGTTTTATTATTATATCTCTATTTATGCCACAAGAAAGGGATTTGATCTTATTTTTAATAGTATTCATTATATATTCTTACTTTATTTTTGTTTATTGTGCACCAATGAGGTCATACTCAGCATTTGTTTTATTGAACGTATATCAGAGAAGGGTTAGAAGCTAGGCCTAGTCAAGATTTGCACCTAGTAAGCTGAGGCTGTTAAAGAGGATCTCTTAGGTATCTATCATGTTATGTATATTTATATTAAATATGATGTAAGTATACTACTAAGTTAATACCCAAAGGCATTGAATTCTATTTATATAACTATTTAGTGTTTTGGTGTTATATATATATTGTTATTTAAGTTAATGAAAAATTGTATGACCGAATTATAAATACGTCATCACTTATAAAGTATTTTATTTTATGAAACTTTTATTGAATTTCATGAAACTTCTTTTTGAAAGCTTTTATTTTAATGACAGTAAAATTTTTAAATTCCCTTATTTCCATGATCAAAAATATGAATAAAATTTTTATACCGCTGCATTTGATTAACGATTTTAACATTACTTTTTAATACTTTTA
>CANYBF010527017.1:0-19215 GCA_948192965.1 Dalechampia spathulata
GAATGACAAAAACACTAAAAGCAACCCTAAATCGAATCCTGAACTGCACCAAGATGAATCAAGATGCCCATGAGGGCAAAACGACAAAGAGATAGGCTCGACTCATCCCAATCAATCCGACCGATCCAAAATAGGGTGCGACAGCAGGCTAAATATGTGCATACATATAATAAAAATAAACTATAAGGCTTATCACTTTATGACAAATAAGAGTTAAGGTAATAATGTATTCAAACTACTAATTTACAACTACTAAAACCTTTATATGATAGTCAAGGTTTAGATAATAATCTATTTAATTTCTAATACAATCTTAAATGTATCGTGACAACATATCTTCCTTAATCAAACCTTTAAATTGTTTAAATTTCATGTACAAACTAATCAATTACAAGTATATAAAGATTTCTAGTTCACCTATGAATGGAACTTAAGTTTCAAATATATTGCAATTCCGTCTTCTACCTCACGCAATCAACTTCCCTTATCTCCTTTTACACCATGCTGTCCAAAGCCAAGATTTCATACTATCTTAGTTATATCTTAAATATTACCTCTTTTTCTTTAATTCTCTTTAGATTTTTCCTTTTTTCTTTTTAAATCATCACTTAAATCCTTAAAGAAAGTTGTTAAGTGGTAAGCTTTGTCCTTGCTCTATTTTTTTATTCTTCTGCAACCTTCTTCTCTTAGTTTTCTTTATCCAAATTCATAACTCAAAAGTCAATAAAACACTAATGATGACCAAAAATAAGATTAAGTCCATTTTTAAGAATTATTTCAAGTAAATTATAAGAGTAATATTTCATTACTTACAAAATTCTATACATGCACGAATATAATTAAACCATTTATTATTTTATCTCATTTTATCAACTATCTAATTTCATTAACCCATGAATTATTTATTATGCATTAATTCCATAAATTTTTCCCCATTTTATAATATTTAATCCATACTCCAATTTTCATATGTCATACTTTCATTTTACCTATCAATTCTCATATATAGCATTCCAATGCAAATCCTAATAAATTTTAGCATATGATAACTTATCTCTTTTGATTCAATCGCCATCTTAATTATCTTTAATTCAGTAGAATACCAATCATTCATAATCCATAATTGCATTCATGTGTATAATAATCTATATTAATAGACAACAATCAGACATACAAAATTTAATTTAAGCATGATAAATAAAAACCATATAGATAAAGTTAAATATGTAAAAATAATGGATGTGAAAACTACTCTTTATAAAATTAATCAACAATTTATACATTTCACACTACCTTTATAACAATAAAAAAAACATTTAATCTTTAATCAAATTAACATTTTCAAGATTTAACTTATTTTCTTTAATAAATATCTTATCATTTCTTCTACATTAGTTAATTATTTATTCATCTCAAATCATTATTTGCACACTTTAATTTCATAAAATTAATATATGATCATCTACTAGTTCTTGATTTCTTTAAATACAAGTATGAAAATAACATTCTAACACATATATAACAAAGTGAATATATTCATGAATGTGATAAATCTAGTTTAACACATCACATTTGATTATTTCCTAATTATTTTACAATTTAACTTAAGTTTTTATAATCAATATTATTAATTATTTAACATGAATATAAATATAACTTAATATAAACTGTTATCATGATCTTAATTATGAAATGGACGTGACAAATATGTTGTGCACATTACATTATATTTTTCACTATTTCATGATTTTTCCCTCATTTCTTAATTCAAATCAAATTCTTTAGCAGCATTTGTGCTTTTACAATGACCTAAATTATCTGAATTCATCATACATTGATGGAATTTCATTAATTTTGCCTTCAAATTTAACTTTTCAAGTTAAGTGCTATTTTATTTTAATTTTATTTGAGTTGTAATTGATGTGATTCAAGTTGAATTGGATGTTAAATCTATCTCTAATTGATGTTAAATGATGTTGGAGTCTTTTGATTTCAATTTTCATGATCAATTTTATTGATTTTTGCATAAAATCAATTTATTTTACTTGATTTCTCAATTAAATGTCATTTTAATTATGATTTATTATCTCTTAACATGATTATACCAAATTTGGATGTTAATTCATTTCTAAATGATGCCTAATGATCTTGAAATCTTCCAATTTATGTCTATAATCAATTTTTACTTAAAGATTGATTTTTAATTATTTTTTCACTTGATTTTCAAATTAATGCCATTTAATTTTTTTTCCACTATAATTAGGGATAATTAATAGTGAATTGGGATGTAAATTAATCCCAAATGACTTGCTAGAGTGATTTTAAGAGATCCCTTTTATTTTTATGATATTTTCATGATCAAGCTCATGTTAATTACCATTTTCATAAATGTTACCAACACATTTAATGGACCTTGATCCATCATTCATGCTTGCTTGTAGCATTGGATTGGTCAATCATGTCCCCACATCTTCTTTGTTATCTAACATTGATTATTTGCTTTGTTTGCTCATTCATTTTTGTTTGTGCATTTTCAACTTGTGCTACTTGAGACCTCCATCTCTTTTCCCTAAATGAAGTGGAGGGAGCATTGCTTAATGCTCATTTTTGTATTGATGAAGCTCTCATGTAATAGAATAAGCCTCTATTTTATTCATTTTCCCCCTCGCATGTTTGTTTAGTCTTATTTTACATGTATCCCTTATCTTCTTGACTCCCTTTTTATGGGCCATTTATTTCTATTTATTATTGCTATTCTTGCTTTATTTTTGTTATCACTATGTTGTCTAATATTACTCATGCCTATAAATGCCCATACATTTGCCTAGGTTAGTTAATTAATTAAAATAGCAAAATTGGAATCAAAAATCTAAAAGAATAGATTTTCACCACCCAAACCTATCTTTGAAGTGTTTAACTAGCACTCATGCTATGGATTGGTTGAACCAAAATCCAAAACCAATTAAGGATGACTCCATTTTTTGACCTCATATAGATCCATTTCATTCGTTAAGGGAGACCTTCAGGAAGATTGCTTTTTCACTCCAAATGGGCCCTAATATCATTTATCGCAAGCCTTGCCCATAACAATATGATGTATTCCTAGTGATTGCTTTTGTTTATGTAACTATCATTATATAATTTATAGGTAGTAAAATACTTTATGCTTATATAAAAATTGTAATGTTAAAACTACCTAGTGTGTGATATGTATATATATTACATAAATGACATGTGCAATAGTTGCTTGATGGCATGCTATGATTTATGAATGTATATATTTATATGAACAAGTGATCATGTAAAGTCACATGTAATAAAATTAATAGTTACATTTATAGATTAGATATATTATGTTAAAACAAAAATAATTCACAGATCCTTTGTAAGATGATTAATGGATTTTTAATAATATGGTATTTATTAATCATTCTACAGAAGCTTGTTTCATCGGTTAGAAGTGACAATTTTAGGTATTCCTACTTTTTTTTTATTAAATACCCTTCAAGTATTTGATGAAAGAGGGATATAATTTTACTGAACTTTACCAAAATCACTCCATAATTAATTAATCACTTAATTAGGTAATTAACGATTAAGTGATCTCACTCAAACCCTTAATTACTCTTTGGAATCAAGATTAAGAAACCACCAACTTGATGAGTGTTTAAAGGCCCCTTCTTCCTCTCTTTGTATTATTTCTTTGCATTTCTCATGGAATTTTAATAATTTTCATTGATTGACATCAATTAATGAATATTATAGTAGCATTTATGACTTCAAAATGGCTTAAATGATTGTAACAATTGAAAATCAATCACTCTTTCTATTACCATTTATGTTTTTGCTAAAATCATATTTTCCTCTTTGCTAAATTTCAGACATGGATGCATATCATGCTATATATTGCATACATCATCAAATTTTTATAACATGGAGTGCATGTCATGCTTAGATTTCATAGAATTTCAACTTTTACTTTGAAATTTGTTTGCCTTTCAATCAAATTAAAGGTATTAGTAGCATTTATGATTTCATAATAGTCTAAATAATTTAGTACCATTAAACACTGATGGATTTTGCTTAATTTAGCTTCAAAATTAATTTTTAAATCAAAATGTCATTTTAATTGATTTCAATGTAAATTGATAGGATTCAAATTAGATTTGATTATTTGATCAATTTCTAGATGATGCATGATGATTTTGGAGTCTTTCAATCCATTTTCCATGATCAATTGGTTGATGTTTGCTTTTGAATTAATTTTTTCTTAATTATTTTCTAATTAAATATAATTTATTTGATGTTTAATACAATTTGAAATTATCAGGTTGAGCTTGAATGTTATTTAAATTCTTAAATGATGCTTAATGATTTTGGATCTTTCATCTTATTTTTCCATGATCAATTTCATTAATTTTGCTTAATAATTGATTTTCTAATTATTGTCCAATTTAATGTCAATTAAATTAATTTTTAATGCAATTTGAATTATTAAGATAATTTAGGAAAGTAAATTGAGTCCAAATGATGACTTGATATGATTATGGAATTTTTCTAATTATTCTTATAACATTTATATGATTTAGATAATGTATTTTGCCTAAAATATGAATTAAAATCTATGATGTGTGGCATTTATCACTTCTATTCATACAATATGCGATAGATGTCTTAAAACATGCTACACATTTTCCTTTGTGCAAAACCTAAAGTGTATATTTTTACCCAAAAATCATTTTTAACCATGTTTTTAAGCCTCTCGAGACCTTGTAACATTAATTTAAGCTCATACATATCTTGGATTAATTAAAATGAGTATAATATCATTTTTACCTAACAATATTTGATAATATTTTTATCACTCGTGCATTTTTGGATCATACATATTTTGCTCATGTTGTTTGGGACCACTTTTTCCATTTGCTTGCTGGAGTGGAGGATAAACATCTATTTTTGTATTAATGAAGATCCTTTTGTAATAGAATAAACATTTATTTTATTTTGCTTCCCCATGCTTGTATGTTTTCATTCATTTTGGAAGTACCCCCTATCCTTCCTCTCCCTTTTCATGGGTCATTCATTATGTTGTTGCTATGTTTCATTAATTATTATCATGTTATACTACTATCATGTTGCAATGTTATATGATTTTATGCATATCTATGAATGCAAATATGCGCCTAGGAAAATTAACTGGTTAATATGGTAAAATATCAATATAAAACTCTAAAATGAATAAATTTTCACCATTCAAATCTAATCTCTGAATGGTTAGATCGGTTGAATCATTTTCTCAAAACCATCTAGGTGACAACTCCATTTGTAACCTCTATTTTCTTAGCACTATCATTTCATTTGTATCGGAATATCATATACATCATTTTATCCTCTACTTATCACTTATGTGCATCCATTACCTGCACTATAAGCTCATGTATCATACTTACATATTAACACTATGAAATATCAAGAAGTTGTATAACCAACATGATAATATCGATTATACACAATAATGAATCATCATGGTGCAAGTGATGCATGTTTCATAACATCCATATATGTTCCTTTGCCCTTTTTAGTCTTTTCACCCCCACTCTCCTTGATGTAATCATCACTACCACCATATACGATATTGTATCTCATTGAGGAGTGAACATAATTGAATCTAACCTCAAGAATAAATATATCATCATTACCGCCACCATGTACAATATCATATCTTATTCATGAGGGAACATAACTCGGACCTACCTCAAGAACAATATATCATATTATGCATAGTTAATTATGGAATAATAGTCAAACCTACCTTTAAGAAGGGATAAACCTTAACCTACCTTGGAATCATATTAACATCATCATACCCACTCACATCATCTTTCCTTATTCTTTCATATATCATGCTGCAATGATTTAATCATGTATGCATTGATTTCATATTAATCTCCATCAATATAACTCATAAGTAATTTATAATTTTCCACTATCAACAACTAAACCAAATAAAGGTATATGTAACCAGTGGTGGATCCACAGTGGGGGCAGTGGGGGCACTTGCCCCCACTCATTTAAAATTTTTTAATATATATATATAATTTTTATATAAATATATATATTTTGCCCCACTAATTTAAAAAAATTTTACAATTGCCCCTCCTGAAAATTATACTTTGCCCCCCTGAAATTATGCTTTGGATGTAAATTTGCCCCCTCTGAAATTATGCTCTGAATCCGCCCCTGTATGTAACTATTGTAAATTTGAATATTTAAAATAAAAAAAATTAAACCAAGGGATTTTGTTTTCTTAGTGATTGAATCCTAGGCATAAACATTGTCCATTTACATGTCATTAATTCATGATATATTTATAAGTTATCAACAATTTCAAATGTTCAAATAAAGAATCATCATTCTAATAAAATGACATCAAGCCATATCAACCACCACACTCATCTAACAGTCATAACTTGTCATAGTTAAAAATGAACTAACTTATTGAGTAATCTTCATCTCTTAAACGCAATCACTAAATAATCAATGAATAATCATGAAAACATTAACTTGATAATTTTTCATTTTACTAAAGCACACTCACCTTTAGGGAGTTTATGAGTTTACTTGTTAATCCCATTCTAAGAGTTAACAATAATAAGCATAAACATTACTTACACTAATCACCATCAATTTCTAAGATATTTATGAGTCACCATCAATATCATGTATCCAGTGTATAATCTCAATTCTTAAAGAGGGCATTAATTCATTCAAGCATATCAAACCAATTCACTTATTTAAGAAGGTAACTTTAACCATAAAGTATTCACACATATTTCATTAATTATTAGTATTCATCAGTTCATAACTAATATCACATCATTAAAATATAATGTATGTTTAATATTAAACAAATCAATATTTATGTAGTATTAATCAATGTTATAATTCCTACATGATTCATCTTATTTAGAATTCTTATGATGTCATTTTAGTTGCTAAACATAATAACATAATGCAGTTTACTAAGTATAAACCATAATTTATATTAATCGTGGTCAATATAGTATTAATGCTTGTATCTTTATTTAACCATCATATTTAAATATCCATAATCTTTTACCATTAGTGATCACTAATAATAAACATATAATAATCTTAATTAATTTATCAAGATTATAAATATAATCAACAACCATACCTTTCAATCTTTTGTTCACTTGTTAATCTTGTTTTGTTGTTTAATAATTATTATGAGTAAATCAATATTTATATAAAATACCATTAAATTCTACATCTATGCTTTTTCACAATTGAACAACCAAAATCATAAGCCATATAATAATATAGGGTCTACTCTAGCAACTACAAGCTGTTCAACAGGTGGCACTCATTCTGTCTGTTCCTCCTGTTCACCTTATCTCTACTCACCCTCTACGCGATTACTAGCCTTGGATGTTCCTTCCTGCAGATTAAAATTACCCCCACCTTCTTTGCCAATAATCATAGCTCTATCTATCATGATGATTATTCTGAAATAATAAATAAAATAAAAATAACATTTGTCAGTAGCATGGACTAACAGAACTCCTATTTGTTCAACTTCTACTTTAGCAGTAAATACAATCATAAATTGAGCAAAACCATAGCTCCGATACCACTATAATATGTCATGCCTACAATGGTGTAACATGCTCTCGTAGCATGATTACCAACTTCCTAATTTAGAAAATTGATAACCACCCTGCAAGGGATTTGAATAATTAACCTGTTAAATACAATATAAAATTTTTTTTAATGATGTAAAATACATATAATGGTGCACCACTTGAAAACATTCTATAAACTTGCATAGTGGGATTTATCATAAGACAAGCATTTATTGCTTCATTACTTCATTTGTTTAGGGACATCCCAGGTGGTATCATTATATTTACATCATAAAACATAAAATACATTAGTTTATATACATTTCAATTATTTTTACTGCCAACAGTACAAAAAGAGTAAGTCACACAAAAATTGAGAAGTAGGAGTTTACCTTGGAGTCCGAGTCCTCTACCCAAAATCACTACCTCAGGGACTTGCTATTGTGCTCTCCTATGCCACTAGTACTTGCATTCATTAATTAACAAACATTGAGTATAAAACTTAGTGGCGCTAGTAAAACAAATAAGCATAAACAACATAAGATTCACATAATATCATAGAATCATCATTTTAATATAATCAAAATGTTTCAGTATTAATTCCATTCGGTAATAAAATATACCATTAGCCATATAACATTATCACCTGTAACCACTTTTTGTTGTTTACCTGTGAACTTTATTATATAATCATTATTCATCCATAATTGTTCATAGTATAATAACAGTTATAACATTCTGATATGTTACTCGATTAATAAATGTTAAATGTGATGAAATATGCCTTTGAGAAGGTAATTTATGAATTGCACCCTTCCTTTGCCTTTCCCTTGCCATTTTCATTTCATTGTCCCTTTTTTCAATTGTGCATATTTTCATACTAGATCTTTCATTTCTATGGTTCAATAAACAATAAACCATTTCATTTTCATTTGATTTCTCATGGAAATCCATTTTATATCCCAGTACCCTTTCATTAAACATTTCCTCACATTCACTCATTTCCCTCCTTCCTTATTTCTCCATGATATGCTATGTTATGCTTAATATGATGATGCATTCATGATTATGAAATAATGAATGCGTATAATATAATGTTATGGATAATCATTTAATGACATTGCATTATATTATAAATGACGTTCCTTTATAGATCATCTAATGATCAAGGAATACTAGCATAAACCTGTAATCGCTTTTCGTTTGTCTAAATTGCTTGATAGTATGCGTTGACTATCTTCGGAACCACCTAAATCATAATACAATGCTCATATTTAATAAAAAGATTGATAATAGTCATTAATCATTCATAACTCACACTTTTAATAATCACTTTATAGTTTATATATATATACATCATTGTATAACAATCATTTATGTATACTAAGTCAAATCATATACTATAACATAACATCAATTAAGGGAATTTATAACAGTACTTAAAATGAAATCACTATTCATATTAATTATCATGTTACACGAGCCAAAATATGAAATATACGATATCAAAATAACATAATCTTTATATTATTGAAAACTAGATTTAATAAGCTTTCAAACGGTATATCATACGTATAAAAATCCATTCATTTAAATAAATAATACCTATGTTATTTTAAAATTTCATATAAAACTACTTTTTAATAAATTCCAAAACCAATTTATTGTTTTCCTTTATTATTAAATAAAAATTTTCATTGAATTAAAATAAATTTAATACTATAGTAAAGTAGACTTAAAAAGCTTCCTAATGATATATTATACGTATATTAGTTTGTTTATTAAGCTAGTTAATTAAAATAATTAATTTGGAAGTTTATTTAGAAAATATTTTCTTTTAACCTTTAAGAAACACCCCTTTTTTATTCATCTTTTAATAAACCATTTAAATACCAAATTAAATAAACTTTGCATTATTAGAAAATAGGTTTAGTAAGCTTTAATTTAATATATCACATGCTTATAAAGTTACTCATTAAGATACTCAAATCGCATGCATAAGTTAAGATATTACATAACCGTATATCACATTCACCATAGGAACAGTCTGCCTTCCTCATTCATTTCAGTCCAGCAATTAAATTCCAAATAGAGCAATCTTTATACCATTAAAAAATAGATTTAGAGAGCTTTTTAACTATATATTATGCGCCTACAAACGCACGCATTAATGCAAGCAAATCAAGCATTCAAACAAGCTGTTGTATTACATTTCATTGTTGTCCCTAATGGAACCGCTTACCTTCCGAATACCTTTTGGGTATGTAAATGGTTTCAAAACAGAATGAATTTGGAACCATAACAAAGTAGGTTTAAAATTTTTTTTAGAGATCCATCATATGCTTAAAAATTCAATCATTTGAGCCCTCAACTAATAAGTTGCCGCAAGCCCAATTCTACCTCCTTAACAAGTAAAACATGGTCTAAGTATAAATTAAATAACAGATACCGTAACCTACCATTTCAAGTAACAAGCATACTCAAAACAATGTATTACTGTATACTATCTATCTTAACCATGGCAACTTAATCCATTAGCATTCTTAGACAATTATTACATGGATTCATGTATTAATTCAAACGTATAGAATGTTTATAAAATACAACATTTAATTTATTCATACATATATATCCAAAGCATCACCATATACACATTACACACACACAGTAGCAACAAATTGCTTTCCATTTCATAAAACAACTTTACCAAAACTCAACATAGCATGTAAACAAAACAAATTCCTCTGTAGTACATTTTTCCTTAAATGCCAAATACAAAAGAAGATTCATACCAGTTCATTCAATCACAAACTCACCTTAAAGTAAATTCTTCTCTAAACACTCAATGTATTCCATAATAAAAGTTTGAACTATTACAAATCAAAGAAGAAAGAAGCAAGTAGAATCACACAAGACGCTTCCCACCTTTCTATAACCGTCGATCTTCAATAAACTTCCTCTTCTTACTTTGCTAGGTCTTCTTAAGCTTAAATCACATGGTAGATCACACATGCATGCATGGTTGGGTAAGAATCGGTTGAGGGAAATCAAAGGGAAGAAGAGAGGAGAGTGCTACGGTCAGGGTTAGAGAATGAAGAGGAAAAAAAGAAATGAATGGGTGGGTTGCTTTCCAAGTCCTCTTATGGGTACTTAGTGGAATGAATTCCACAACCTATCATGCACACACACGCACTCTATCACTCACTCACCCACCACTAACATAATATTTAATATATAAAATACACCATATACATACATTATAATACTTTTTTGAAAAAAAACCAAAAACACTTCCTTAAGCGTATATACATACGGAATACATATTCCTGCTATCACAAGCTTACAATTCCACTAATATAATATTTTCCATTTATATTAACATGTATTAGTAGGATATACATAAATGTATATATACAAATGTACATACACAACACATTATCATAATTCATACACATCATTATACACACTTGAATATTATTTTAGCTTCTTATACATATATATATATATATACATACATCTTAATCATCACCTAAAACTATATATACATATAAGCTCACATATATACATACATATTCATGTACAATTATACATATACTCATATGCATAAACAAACTTTCTTAATCAAACATACATACATATATTAAGCATTCTTTGGTAATCAGTATATAACACGTATAAAATATCCACACCTTTACCAAACATAAATCTCGACGTTATACCCATCTTATTATCATATCATTTGTTATTCAATAATTTCACTAATTATTATCATGTCTATGCCCTAACATATATCACTAGCATGTCATTTACCTTCCATATCATATTCACATATTACACATTTCCATATTATAATTTCAATCATGCACACATATTAACTGACATACATCACACATATAATCAATGCAACATACTAAGTGTGTGGATGTGATAACATGTGCACCAATAATAGCATTATCGGTATCTCTATGCAAATATTTATGCTTAAATAGTAATTCCTTGTGCACTTCTTTTATTCACTAATGAGTAGGAATCAGTCTTGCCTTGAGTTTCAAAAATTCATCATTCTTAATTAATTATACATAAAAGGTGTTGAATAATAATATAATTGTCTCCTTCAATTAACAATAACCAACCGTCTAATTTAGCAATTTGTATAATCCATTCCATTTTTTTACAATTGCTTAACATTTGTTTACATTAATTGTTATATTAATTCAATTAGTATTTTATACATTTTATGAGAGGTTATCCTCTTTTCAACTTTCATTTATTAGCTACATTCATAATTCTTGCCTTTTTTTAATCAATTTATATAATTTTTAACTAATTCCTATATATATTGATGCATGTAAGATCCCCTTTCAAATGTAACGAGTACCAACATATTTACTAAGATTATGCAAATTTCAATTTTACTCTATAAAGTCATTGGATCTCTAAATATTAAAACATTTAACTTGTTGGTGGATCCATCCCTTACACAACTTATTGTCACTAAGCAGCTTCCAAGTCAAATCTTGCAATAATTTTATTAAACCTTTATGCTCCTCTTGCGCAGCCATAAAAGATAATGTAAATGCAATTACATTACGGTCTAATAAGGTTTATTTATTAACCTTATTCAATGTAATGTCATAAACCTTTCCTAACCATAAATCTCAATTTTTGATGGATTTTTATATTAACTGCTAGCAAATATATTTATATATAAAAATGTGTAGTCCACATTAGCTTGGATTAGCACCAATTTACGTCTTAATTCAGTCCTTATTTGTACTACTAATGTGCACTTTCTCACATGATCTAATTATTCATTTAAACTTACTTATTTAGCAGCAAAAGGAACAAGCTAAGAAGATAATCATACGGCCCATTTACTTGATGTCGAAGTACACGCCTAACATTCCTTCAATCTTATCTCATTAATAAGGCAACAAATTCAATGTTCATGCAGATGAATAAAAGGCAAACGTTCAATAATGCTCACTAAATTTCATGTTTTGCCGATTGACTTTGGTCTTTCCTTGGCAGCCTAAATCGTGGTAATTAATTATGGTAATTGGTCTAATCCAAATTTGGATAAATGTTCACACTTTCTTACCAGTTGATCTTTCTTGATATCTAAGCATTCCATTCGCCCTTTTATACTTGAGAATTCATTGTGAATCCCTCTTGTAAGGACACAAGCATCAGTTCCCTAATACAGGTTGTGTCTTAATAAAGGGACTTGTTCTTACTCTAGTATTCTATTCAATGTGTCCGGTAATCATGTAAATATACAAACTTTAATTCCTGATTATCAACTTACCAATCATGTAAATTGGATAGACATCAGCTCCTAAAATACATGTACTCTTTCCTTACGCAAGCTTCTTATAAATTACAATTCATAATTTAAATTTTTTATATAGAATATATTCTAGGAAGGAAAATATATTAGCTAGTTTACTTAGTAGACCTATTAGTAATTATTCATTCTAACAAAAGTCTTACAGGTCAACATAGAGAAAAGAATAAAAAAATATATCTAAGCTTACTTTTGAGAAGGAGCAAAAGAGATCTAAAAAATGTATATCTTACATTCTAAGTTTAGAAAATGAGATAACATAATAAATTAAAATTTTGCAAAGATTTATGGTTGGAGTTCTTGCAATAGACAATGAGATAAATCAAATATCAATGACATATTTATAAATAGCTTGCAGATCACCAACAAAAGAAGAAGGAATCAGTTTAGGAAGTTTTAGCTTACAAAAAATTATGATACTTAGTGCCACAACTAAAAGAGAGCTAGAAGATGATTTAACCAAAATTTATTGATGAGAAGATTTGTACAATATATAGATCATTCTTGACCATTTACTATATTTATTGGAAAAATCAATTCTAAATTGATAACTCCAACAAACTATTTATTGTTTGTCTTTGCTATATTAATCTTCAAAACTATTTCAAAACTATTTATTGTTTGTCTTTGCTATACTTTTTAAGAGGTATTCCAAAAACCTTATTTATTGTTCATCTTTGTTATATTAATCTTCAAAACTATTTTTTATATGAGTAGAAAATATTATAAAAAATGTGAAAAGAAATAATTTTCATAAAAATGAATTGTTTTAAACTTGGTAAATCAGAAATTCTTGATAATAAAATAAAGAATAAAATAAATTTAATAGAGCTAAAGGTTATTCTAAATTGTTGCACAATTCTAACCCCTTTATTGGTATATAGTCTAAGATTTACAGGAAAATAAAATATTGCTAAGCAATAAATTAGGAGAAATTTATCATAAAAAATTTATAAGATGTACGGATTCAATAAGTAAAATAAAAAAAAATTATGAAGATAAAATGCTAGATATAGAGAAATAACATGAGTTTATAATATTAAATAACATGGTAGAGTAATATAGAATACCTATATTACAAGAAATAACAAAGATCTAATTCAAATTAAAAGAAATCTAGAAAGAGATTTAAATAATATAACAATTAAATTAAATAATTTAAGTAGGGAAGTTAGAGAAACATAAGATGAATAATCAATAAGAAATAATTAAAGAAAAATTAGATAAACAAATATAAGAAGTTAAAAGTTATATAGAACATTTAAAAAATAAGAATTAATTGTATTAAATGTTCAAATGTACCTAAAAGTACAATATTTATGTGACACCTGGGGCTGACGAGGGCGGGGAGTGATCGCCGGTGCCAGAAAGAGCACGGACAAGGAGCGGCTCCTGGCAGGTTTCTAGGCGGAGGGGCACATGAATGAACTGATCCCACACCCGAAAAAGAGGGATCCCGAGACTGTGTAAGGATGGGGTTGCATAGTTGAGTGATTTCGAGATTGTGTAGGTATGGGACTGTGCAATCGAGAATAGCTTAAGTGATTAGATAGGTGCTATTCATACCAACAAGGTGTGCCTACCTTTTCGGTGCTCATTCCGTAAGAACTCCATAGTTAAACGTGCTTGACATGAAGTAATTATAGGATGGGTGACCTCCTGGGAAGTTTTCTCGGGAAGCATGTGAGTGAGGACAAAGCATGCTGGGAAGGTCTCGTGTTGGGTTGTGGAGGCAGTTATCTAATCAGGCTGTTACAGTTTGCTATCAGAGCCTGGTTACCTTTCCTAGTACGGTATGGTTCGGGGACGAACCAAGCGGAAGTTGGTGGGCATGTGACACCCGGGGCTGACAAGGGCGGGGAGTGATCGCCGGTGCCAGAAAGAGCACGGACAAGGAGCGGCTCCTGGCAGGCTTCTAAGCAGAGGGGCACATGAATGAACTGATCCCACACCCGAAAAAGAGGGATCCTAAGACTGTGTAAGGATGGGGTTACATAGTTCAATGATTTCGAGATTGTGCAGGTATGGGACTGTGCAATCGAGAATAGCTTAAGTGATTAGATAGGTACTATCCATACCAACAAGGTGCACCTACCTTTTCGATGCTCATTCCGTAAGAACTCCATAGTTAAACGTGCTTGACATGGAGTAATTATAGGATGGATGACCTCCTAGGAAGTTTTCTCGGGAAGCATGTGAGTAATGACAAAGCATGCTGGGAAGGTCTCGTGTTGGGTTGTGGAGGCAGTCGTCTAATCAGGCTGTTACAAATCTTTCATGGAATACTTTAGTTGGTCGATGGCTAAGGCTGTGCTGGTAAAAAAAAAGCCATATGAGTTAGATATGATCAACAAGCTTATTATGGAGTTGTTATCACTATAATAGGATAAGTTAACATATCAAACTTTTCATACCTTTAAGGATATTTACTCAGTTAGTCAAAGGATTAAGCAGTCTAAAGGGCTAAAAAAGAAGGAGCCTTCCTTTACTAAACCCAGAACCACCATATACACCCAACCATAACATAAATCCCACTACATCAATGCTCTGCAATCACCAAATCCTATAATCTTAAACACTACCCAGTCTTAAAGATATTTGAATCTTATGATGCTACTTATCAAGGTCTTCAAACGTCTCTTAAAAGCTAAACTGATTAAACTACTTGAGTCAAACTTTCAAACACCACCCTAACCTTAATAGACCTTAAAAACTACCATCATTACCATCAGTATCATAACCACAACATTGATGATTACTGCTCTCTCAAGTGTGTCATGGAAGATCTTATTGATTTAGGTGAGCTCAAAGATCCCAAGAAATTCAAAACCTCTACCAAAATAAACTTGTTGCCTAACTATCATAAATCCAACTGCACGTATATGATCTAGCATGGTTTATCAAAATCTCTGGTTCTTAACTCTTTCTCTCCCTTTCATAGTGAGGAGATTGATTAGTTTTTTACTATCAATTTTTAGCCTGATGATGGATCTGATATTGGTGCCATTGACATCTAGTATGACAATTCAAAGTATGAGTTTGTAGCTACTCAGGACTCCTCTAAGTCTAAATTGGCATAGGTTCATAAGTCAAAAAAAAGGTAAGTTGATCATGACTCCCAAGTCAAAAAAAGGTAAGCAATAGAAGGGATTAATGACCAATAACATGTCCTCTCAAGTCCATAATATGACTCAAAGTGGTAAGGTGTTCACTCCTCTCAATCTTGGCAAGAAGTCGGATGCTCTAAACAAGTCAATCAAGGCTAGATCTAAAGAGCGTAAGGCTATTCCAAATAATGCCCATAAACTATTGATAAGGGTAAAGAGGTCACCCAGTCTAAGAATGCAGTCATGAAGTAGTTGAAGAAGATACAAGCTAACATCAATATCTGGGACTTGGTGCTATGTTCCTAATAACATCGACACGTTATCGTCGAGGTACTTTCTAGCATGAGGATTTTCCCATCTACTTCTACCTTCAGCATGAAGATTTAGTTGGTGAATTGAGAATTAAAGTCTAGCATGATTACTTTCTCTAATGTAGATTTATTGACCGAGGGTATTCATCATAACAAGGCACTCTTCATCAGGGTATACATCATGAACTTCTCCATTTCTTATGTCATGGTGGATGATGATTCTAGTATCAACGTCTATCCACTTAAAGTGTTACCCAAGCTTGGGATTTAGCTTTCAAATTTGAAGTTGTCTAAGACTATCATCATGGCATATGATGATTCTAAATAAGAGGTTATTGGTACCTTCATTACAACTATGACTATCCAGTTGATCAAGACAATGGTGGAATCTATAGTTCTTGACATCCCAGTGCCATTTGCTTTATTGTTAGATCGACCATGGTTCCATCCATTAGGAGGTATGTCATCCACCTTACTCTAGAAGATTAAGTTTTTGTATGATAAGGGTGTGGTTACTATTACTACTGATGATGAGGTTTCCTCGGCTTGCATCAAAGATGATGTCCCTCTCATGACTGGTATTTAGATCGCCACCATTGGAGAACCTAAAGCATACTCATGCCAACCAAGTCTTATTATGAAGAAGATGTTGTGTGCCATGAACTTTATGCCTGGAAAAGGTTTGGGCCAATACCAATAGGTTCTAGTAGAGTTCAATATCTCTACAGCTATGTGGAAGGAGAGATATTGCATTGGGTTTTTATCCTATACTTTGGACAAGCCATAAGAGTGTAAGATGGTTACCTTTGTCTTGGGGAGATGCAATATGATCATTCTCATAAGTTACCTAACTCGAATGACTTCTTTGACCAGTAGTTTACCATCTTTCATGATATTTGTAACATGTTTGCCTTGATAACATCCAAGAAGATTGTTGTCACTTCTCCTACCATTAGCTTTAATGATGACTTCTAGATCTTTAGTGTTGTTGCTAATCTCACCATTAGTTGCCTCAATCTAAAACCTATTACAGTTGTCATACTAGAGACCATGCTACAAAGTTTGGATATAAGGGATCTGCTTCTTCAAAAGGTCTATGAGGACATCACTACATTAGTAGATAGTACTTTTGATAACTTTTACATAAGGATGATGATGTCCCTATTTTTGTACTATTTGATAATGATGTAATCCCTTCAAAATTTAATGTAATGAAAAATGGTTTTGCTTATACTTATGATATGTATTATGATGGCATTATGCATGAGCATCAACATTACATGATCATTTTTAACATTAACCATCACACATATAAACTATTAATATTGGCATAAATGATAGGCCCTATCACGTCCATACACCTAGCATCCCTATATGAATGCATTTATTCATACATTATAGTGAATGATTGATTAGTGCATGAAATGCATGAATGCATTGATATAATGAATGTGATATGAAGTGCTTTATAGATAAAGGAATTCCATATGATATGGAATCGATAGAGAAAGAAATCAAAAGAAAGTGCAAAGATGATTATAGAAGTGAATATGCATTAAAGATATGAATTTGGCATGCTTTTGTTAAATGCTTTAAATGAAGCTCTATAATGGAATTTATGTGTGTAAGGTGATGCATTGGTATGTTTAACTTGTTATTATGTGATAAAGTATAGTTTAAAATGTGTGAATATAAATTAAAGTGAAGTAAAAACAAATGGTATGTTCAATGGTATGTTAGAACATAAATAGAATTCCATGAAAAGTTAGGGTTATTATTGGAAATCATTATATGTATGACTTATATCCATATTACTATGATGTATGGTAAGTGTAATCATGATGTAAAAATGGTTATGAGGAAGAGGAAATAAATTGGTTAAGTTATATAAGCTTACCATATGACAATATAAGATTGGTCTTTCCTTAACATAAGTAAAAAATTAAGCCTTACATTGTTTAAAAGAGGAAGCAAATTCAATTTCTTCAACCTTTTTCCCTTCTACATTTGGCTTCTTTCTCTTCTTCTTCTTTTTGCATCCTAACTTAAGAACAATGCTCTTTAAGGTAAGATCATGTATAGAATTTGGCTTTTATGTTACTTTTATGTTCTATGTGCTTTATGTATAACTTCTTCTTCTTCTATTATGCTTTCTTACTTGTTCGATTAAGAGGTGAGTTGATTAAGGGCTGTGAGGATTGTATGCAAATGAAAGAATCCAAATTAAATGATGAAGAATAAGAAAGCAAGGTTGTTGTATTTGATATAGTTATGATTGAATAGATTTTCATTATGCCATGTAGAAATTATGTTAATCCCTAACTTATATCACTTGAATATGTTACTTTTATTAATTTTTGAAGTGTAAGAATGATGTTTGAAGGTGTTTAGAGGGTTTGATATGCGAAAAAGTTGATGGAAACATGATTGGATGTAATGGATGTTAGTGTATGCTCTAGAGCATCATGTGTGTTTGTACTATACGTTTTCATTAATAAAGGCGTTATTCATTATATAGTACAATGTTTTAAATGAACTTGTTTACTTAGAGTATTAAACTATATATTGAAGTCCATGGTATTGGAACAATGCAGAAGAATCCATAAAGAGTTTATGGAATGAGATTCTTATTGTATGCAAATGTTCAATATATAAATATCCATGATCATAGTATTAATAAGAATGGACATTATTAGTATGGGAAGATCAGCACATATTACACTTCCTATTTAGGGATGATTCTCATTCATCATGACATGAGATGTCTAAAGTGAATATGTGGATGAGTAGTATAGTACTAGTTC